>JAQZBX010002685.1:0-70037 GCA_029593785.1 Cabassous unicinctus
CAATTTCTCATCAGAAACGATGGAGACAAGAAGACAGAGTTATGATATATTTAAGAAACTGCAAGAGAAAAACTTCCAGCCAAGAATCTTTCTTAAGGCAAAATTGTCTTTCAAAAACGTAAGCAAGTTTAGAATATTCACACATAAACAGAAACTAAGAGAGTTTATAACAAAGAGACCAGCCTTGCAGGAAATACTAAAAGGTGTGACACATCATGAAAAGAAAAGACAGGAGAGAGAGGTTTGGAAGAGAGTATAGAAATAAAGATTATGGTCAGTAAAAATAACTAAAAGTCTCAAAAGAGTGGTGAAAATATGTGAAAGATAAATCCCAAAGGTCAAAATGGGTGAAATAAGAACTGTCTTTACAGTAATAACATTGAATATTAATTGAGAAAACTCTCCAATTTAAAAACAGACTTGTGGAATGGATAAGAAAATATGACCCATCTACATGCTGTCTGCAAGAAACTCACCTTAGACCCAAGGATACCAATAGAAGGACACTGAAAGGCTGGAAAAGTATATTCCACACATGCAGTAACCAAAAAGAAAAAGCTTGTAGTAGCTATACTTACATCAGATGAAATGGACTTTAAAATACACTAGTAATATGCAATTAGGAAGAAATCAGGAAAAAATTCCATTTTCAATAGCAACTATAAGAATCAGATATTTAGGAATAAACTTATGCAAGCATGTAAAGCACTTATATTCAGAAAACTACAATGCATTGTTAAGTCAAAAAAGATCTAAATAATTGGAAGAACATTCCATGCTTATGGATTGGAAGACTAAATATCATCAAGATGTCAATTCTACCCAAATTTTTAAAAAGATTATTTTATTTATTTCTCCCAACCCCCTCTCTATCTGTGCTGTCTGTATCTGTTAGTTTTATGCTTGCCTTCCCTTTTATCAGAAGGTACTGTGAATTGAACTAGGGATTTTTCATGTGAGAGAGAGAAGCCCAATTGCTTGAGCCACCTCTGCTCCCCACTTTGTTGTGTCTCTCATTATGTTTTCTTACTTGTGTTTCTTGTTACATCAGGTTGCCACACCAGCCCATCACATATGCTCACTGTCTTACTCATCGCCCCCGAGAGGCACCAGAAAATGAACCCAGGACCTCACATGTGGTAGGCAGGAGTGCAATCATTTGAGTCACATCTGCTTTCCTACCCAAATTGATATACAGATTCAATGTAATCCCAATAAAAATTCCACCAGCATTTTTAAAATAAATGGAAAACACAATTATGAAATTTATTTGGAAGGGTAAGGGGCCCAAAGAGCCAGAAACATCTTAAAAAGGAAAAGCAAAGTTGGAGGATTCTTATGTCTGGACTTTAAATCATATTACCTAGCTAGAATGGTAAAAGCATGGTACTGGCATAAAGACAGAAACATAGACCAATGGAACAAAATTTATGTTTCAGAAACAGAACCTCATATATATGGTCAAGTAATTTTTGACAAGCCTATCAAACCCACCCAACTCAGGCAGAACAGTCCATTCAACAAATAATTCTTGAAGAACTGGATATGCATAGCCAAAAGAAAGAAAGAGGACCCCTATCTCACACGTTATACAAAATTTAACTCAAAATGGATCAAATACCGACATATAAAAGCAAGAACCATAAAGCTTCTAGAAGAAATTATAGGAAAACATCTTCAGACCTGGTGGTAGTTGGTGGATTCTTAAAGGAGATAAGAGGAGGACTGAGATGGACTACTCGATGCTTAAGGTATATAGATGTTTTAATTAACTTTACTGTAAAGGTGTGGAAATGTATAGAGTTGATGGTAACACATTATACTGAGTAACAGCTGGTTTATAAATGGGAATGTGACTGGAAAGAGTAGTGAAATGTCAATTGAAAAATGCCAGAGAATAATCTATCGATTAAATAACACTGTAAACCCAGTGGTGGGTGAATATTATAGCTGATGGTACAGATGCAAGAGTGTCCTTTGTGAGCTAGAGCAGATGGACATCATTACTGCAGGGTGTTTGGAATGTGGAGAAGCATGGGGAAAATACAACTGGAGTAAACAAGGGACTGTGGTTAATGGTAATACTGTAATATTCATGCATTTATGCCAAAGATATACTTTGTTGGTAATGGGGGATAAGGAAAAAGTGTGCCAAATGTACACTATGGACCATGATTAGTGGTATTAGTCTGATGATATTATCTCATAATCTCTAAGAAATATCCCACCATGGTGTGGTGTGTTGATAAAGGGGCATTGTATGGGAATTCTGCACATGTGCATGATTATTTTGTAAGTTCATAACTTCTGTAATAAAAATATATTTTAAACATAAAAATAGGGTGGGTTGGGAGGAAAATACACCAAATCTGAGATATGGACTATAGTTTGTAGTAAGATTTTGATGATATTCTTTCATAATTTGTTACAAATATCTCACAACAGTGCAAGGTGTTGGTGTTGGGTTGATGTATGGAACCACTGTATGCCGTTATGCATGTTTGCTTTGTAAGCTCCCAAATTTTACAATATACTTATTGCTCATGAATGCTCATGTATAAGTGATATAATAATAATAATGATAATAATAGGGTGAGTTGGGGGAAATACACCAAATGCAAGATGCTTCGGTTAGTAGTAATATTTTGAGGATGCTCTTTCATCATTATTTAAAAACGTTTCACAACAATGCAAGATATTGGTGTTAGGGTGACGTATGAGAAGCCTGTATGATGTTATGTATATATGTTTTGTAAGTTCACAACTATTACTATACACTTATTGTTTATGTATGTTTATGTATGAGTGATATACTTCAATAAATTTAAATATATATATGTACTATAAAGAGGGTACAGAGTAGGCAGAGAGAGGAAATATCAAAGAATGTTATCAAAGAAATTGTACAAAATTGCTCAATGCTTAAAGGAGAACTTTAAATTGAAAGGCTTAACTTCAAGAGGAATTAAAAAGGCCCTCACCCTGGAACATTATTGTGAGGGGGAGTAGAATGGGGGCTTCGGTTGGACTCTCCATGGAATTGGGGGGAAGTTTGGAGGAAGCAGCAGGTGAACTCAGGGGATTTGCAAGTCTGTGGTTAAAACTTTAATGGTGGGAATGTTCTTTTGGCAAATATGGCAGGGGAGGAATTACTGTTACAGGGCATCAGGGGTGGGATGATATGCGGGGTAAGATGAATCTGGGGCATGCCTCTGTGTAATATGAAAGTGTTCATCTTTTCATAGTGTGTTATCTCAGTGGGTGGAGACCCACACAATAAAGAAGAAAATATTAAACTCCCATCCTGGGGAGTCCTGCTATGTTCTCAATTGAAAGGGCAAGAACTTCTGGAGAACAAAAGGAGTGCCTAATAAAAGAAAACAGACCAACGTGTCAAGACTTCAATATTATTGCACATAACTATGAACATTATTCTTCAAAAACTTAAACATAGTGGTTATCATAGGCCCTGTGGGGGAGGGGGGAATGTGGCAGTTTGATATTATTTATGAATTCCAAAAAAAGATATAGATTATGTTTGTAAACTGGCCTGTTCCTCTGGGCTTGATACCCTTTGATTGTATTAGATTCAGCTGACATGTCTTTGATTAAATTATGTTAAGTTTAGGGCTTTGATTCAACCATGTCAGTAGGGAGGAACTCAGGGTTGAATCCCCATGTTCTATCTAAATGGATATTTGATTAAAAAGTCACATAGAAAAAGATACAGATGAAGGGAGCTCCATAGACATGGAAGAGAAAAGAACTTTGATCCTGTGGCCCGTGAAGAGAGATGAGCCATTTGCCTGATACTTTGCAGCTGAGGAGAACATAGCAGCTGAGCCCTATGCCACCCTGCAGCTGAAACCAGAAGCTGGGCCTACAGAGCCTTAAGGGGTAAGAGGGAGACTGAACCCTCACAGACATCACTCACCATCATGTTTCAACATGTGGCAACTGAATTTGGGTGAGAAACCAAACTTGAGTTGGGCTCTTTAAGGCCTTGTCACTGTAAGCTTTTACCCCAAATATGTAACCTTTATAAAAGGCAACAGGCTTCTGGTACTTTGCATCAGCACGCCTTTGACTGACTGATGCAGGGAGGGAAGAATAGAATATATGTAACATAGGGCATTTTCTGGGCATTGGAATTCTTCTGCATTATCTTGCAATGATGGATACAGAACATTTTAAATGTTGTCTAAACCTGTAAGAGTGTATGGGCAAAATCTAAATCATAATGTAAATCACTGACTATGGTTAGTAGCAGTGCTTCAATATTTGGCATCAAGTTTAACAAATGTACCACACACTTGTAAAATATCATTGGGGGAGAGTGGGAGAGTAAAAGGTGTTTGGGTATATGGGAATCCCCTATATTTTCTATGCGACTTTTCTGTAAACTAAAGCTTCTTTGAAGATGAAGTGAGTAAAATAAAAACTGAGGGAACAAACAGAAGAAATCGTCACTGTACATAGAAGATAACAGATTTTATAGGAATGAAAGACACAATGAAATTGTATTTTATTATTATTTTACTTTAATTTTTCTGTATTATTTGTTATTTTTAATTATTTTATTTTCTGACTACTTATTTGATTATTTTTTGGCTTTCTTTTTGCGGTGTTTTTTTAAAATATATATATTTTTAAAGATACTTAGATTACATAAATGTTGCACAAAAAATATGCGGATTCTGATATGCCACACTCCCCACATCTCCCACACCATCCCACATAAACAGCATTCTTCATTAGTGTGGCACATTCATTGCAATTGATAAATGCATCCTGGGGCATTGCCCCTGAGCATGGACCATAGTTCACATTGTAGTTCACTCTCTCCTACACAGTTCTGCAGGTTCTGGGAAGATATATAATGGCCTATATCTGTCATTGCAATGTCATTCAGGAAAATTCCCAAGTATTGAGGTGGTTTTGGATCACAGAAGGGTCACAGCTGTGGCAGTGGAGGATCACTGGTGCAGGATATCAGTGATGGGGGGTGTGTGGGGAGTGGTGCACCTGGGACACGCCTCTAGGGCATATGAATATGTTCAAGTGGTCATGGGACATTGTCTTAGCAGATGGAGAGCCACACAATATCCAAAAGAATATTGAATTCCCATCCTGTGGAGTCCTGCTTCATTCTCCAATAGAGTGGCAAGAATCCCCCAACTACATGGGCAGTGCCTAATGAAGGAGTACAGGCCATTTTAACAGACCCTTGATATTATAAACTTTTTCTAGTGAAATAGAAACATAGCATAACATTACATATTGCCTAAGAGTTACCTTCTGAAAGCCTCCTTATTGCTCAAATATGGCCTCTCTCTAAGCTAAACTCAGCATATAAACACACTACCTTTCCCCAAGGGTGGGATATAACTCCCAAAAATTAACCTCTCTGTCAGTGAGGGATTATTACCAAGAACTTACCAACAATGAATCTGGAAAATGAGATTCACCAAAAAGGGGAAATGTTAAATACCAATGAGTTTTTATGGCTAAGAGACTGCAAAGTGATTCAGGAGGTTATTCCAGAGGTTACACTTATGCACATCTCAGCAGGATCTCCTTGACTGCCACAGTAAACAGTGCCTCAAACACTGGGCTCCTGAAGGCTCTAGACACATCTATACACTATAAGTGGGGGGACAATCTCAGGAATTCTGCACCCTGTCAATGGACATTACTTAGGAATAGATCCTTCCCAATATAACAGAGTTAGACTTATTTATCATTTCCCTACACATGGCTCTTCTGTCTTTTATTTGAACCTATAATTAGCATTATACTTGTTAAATATATGTCTCAGAGACTTAAACATTCAGAATGCTCATTTGCCAGTTGAGCCCTGAATCTAAGCAGTGTTGCAACACCTAATCACCAGTTCATCAGACTCACCCAGGACAAATAACAAAAGGATGATGATGTACAATGCCCATGCCAAGAAATGGAGACTGTAACTGCAAGCAATACAGTTCCATCCATCTGCCCCATGGGATCTAAGCCTTCTCTCAATCATAGAGAGGGTGTACATCACCATCTCCAAATCCTCAAAATTGAGAAATGAACAAACATAATTGGGGAAAGCAACAATGAGCTAAAGTAGACATGATTATTCTAGCAATGGAAGAATTTGTATCACTGATATAAAAGCAGTGGCCAACAGAGCTTCTGAGAGGAGGGAGAAGGAAGAATAGGTATAACATGGCGGCATTTTGAGATGTTGGAATTGTCTTATATGACATTGCAATGACAGATACAGGCCATTATGCATTTTGTCAAAACCTATAAGATTGTGTGGGGCAAAGTGTAAACTATAATATAAGTTATAGTCCTTGGTTAGCACAATTCTTCAACATGTTTTCAATTATAACAAATGTACTACACTAATGAATGATGTTGTTAACATGGGAAAATTTTTAAAAAGACCCTCACCCTGGAACATTATTGTGAAATTTCAGATCACCAAGGTTAAAAATAAGAACAGGTTTGTTAAAAGGTTTGTAAATCTTTTTTTTTTAATTTTTTTAAAAATTTTTAAAAGATACTTAGGTTACATAAATGTTACACAAAAATTATTTCATGAAAATCATGCTCTACCACCAACTGTTTCATCTCTTAAAAGTCACCTTATTTTCTCATTTAATAATCAAGGTGTTAAACCCAATGAGATATTTTAAACACATTTTTAGCTCTGAATACATTGTTTTTTAAAAAAAACTTACATAAAAACATTAATAAAAGTGATTAAAGCATAGCTGCTCAGATTAACTGGGAAATGGAGAATAAGAAAACCCCATTTCTCAGACTCCAAATAAATCTACCTGAAACCTGTATTGTGTAATCGGACATTTCCTTAGCAACTACAGCTAGATGGTGTCTACTGCCCTTCAAATAATGTTAAGTCCTAAAGTGCCAGGCATGGTACAGGCTTTTACCTTATTTACAACTCACATTTACAGAGCCAATGCAAGTCAATGAGCTGTATTTCCCAAACAAGACAAAGTTATACCAAATTGGCCTTTATTACTGGGTATAATGTTTACTTCCTAGAACTGAGAAAATTTTGCTAACATGTGATCAGATATTAAGCAATAAGGAACAACTGGGTTTATCTTTTCTTATTTGAGCCCAACTCTGACACTCTCAGGACCACAGATTCCAAAGTAGAGCGCACTGATTAGGCATCAATCTCTGGAGCTATCCCCCCTTATATAGGACCTGGGTGTCTCCAGAGGCCTCAGGGGCCACTTTGTGTGGGTGATATCCACTTTGGTGATCTATGAGATCCTACTGATGTGTGTGTAAGTGTTACCTCTGGGATGACCTCCCGACTCTCTTTGAAGTCTCTTAGCCACATGAACTCATTTGTCTTTACCTTTTCCTCCTTTTATTCAAGGTCTTTTTCCAGTCGTATTGCCATTTGGCACTTCGTATTAATCTCTTTTTACCAGGGAGGCTCATCCCCGGGAGTCATGTCCCATGCTGGGGGGAAGGTAATGCATTCATATACTGAGTTTGGCTTAGAGAGAGGCCACATTTGAACAACAAGGAGGCTTTCAGGTGGCAACCATTAAGCACCCCATAACAGTAGGCTAAGTTTCAATTACAAGAGCAAGGACTCATAAGGCTAGTCATCAATAACAAGAACCCATCAGTGGACCCATCTTTTGCAAGACACTGGCCCTGCTCTCGGGGGACTTTTCCTGCTCTCTTGGAGAATGTGGCAGAGCTCTCCAGGCTGGGAAATCAGTATTCCCTCATTTATTGAGTGATTGTCTACCCACCGTGACCATGCCCCACCCCTTGATCATTTGAACAATTTTATATACCTTTCATGTATATTCAGATGAACTTCCTCCCATACATCCCCCATCCCAGACACCCCCCACCAATGATCCTCTGCAGACCCCATTGTAAGCCTTCTGTGATCTAAACCTTCCTTGAAGATGAAGCCCATATAATAACCAAATACAATTAATAGGAAAATGAAATAATAATGATAAGCTTAAATGAAAGATAAAATATATGGACATTCAGAAAAAAAACTAAAAATAAAATATAATTAACAGGTTGGGGCATTCAAAAAATGGAAAAAAACGAAAAATTTTTTTTTAATTTTTATTTTATTTTTTTCCTTTTATCACTGCATTAACGGGTGTCCAGTCTGTACCGTGGCACCTTACCCTTCTCATTCACCAGTCTCCCAAATTTTCATTTAATTTTCAAAGAAGGTTTAGGTCACAGCAAAATCACACACAGAATACTAGAAACTCTCATATACCCAACCTCCCTCGCCTTTCCTCACCCCATATTAAAACCTTTTTTATGTGGATGGTAGCATTGTTATAACTGTTACACAGTTAGTGAAACATAGATACTAAACATTGTGAATGGTTTACATTATAGTTTACAATTTAGATGGTACAGTTTAATAATTTTTGATGATATTTACCATATCCTGTGTCCATTTCTGTAAGGTAATGAAAAACATTTCCCATGACCACTAAATACCCCCTGTTTGGTTTTTTCTGTTTCTTCCTCCCCATCCCCCTGGGGCACATGACACTCCCTTGTCTTGACTCATTGGATGACAAGATTCATAGTTACATGCCCTGGGTATTCTAACCTGCCATTCCTAATCTACACACCTGTCAACCCTGCACCACAAAAACCAGTAATATCACCACCCCCCTGTCCTATCATTCAATATGCAACTATAATCTATCACTTTACCATAGAATATGTCTGTATGGGTGATGGCTCACAACCTACTCTTCTCTTTCTCTCCCTTGTTAACCTATCTTTCAGACTATGCTTCTCAGAGCCTGCTTACTTTCTTCAATTCACATCAGTGAGGTCATATACTGTTCATCCTTCAATGCCTGGCTCTTCACTCAACATAAGGTCTTCAAGATTCATCCATGTTATTCCATGTGTTAGCACTTTATTCCTTCTTACAGCTGAGTAATATTCCATTGTATGTATGTGCCACAATTTGTTTATCCATTCATCTGTTGATTGGCACCAGGGCTGATTCCAACTTTTGGCAATTGTGAACAATGCCGCTATGAACATTGGTGTGCATATATCTGTTTGTGTCTTTGCTTTCAGTTCTTCTGGATATATACCCAGAAGTGGAATCGCTGGATCATACGGAAGATCTATTGTTAGTTTACTGAGGAACTGCCAAACTGTCCTCCACAGCGGCTGGACCATTCCACAATCCCACCAGCAGTGGATGAGGGTTCCTATTCCTCCACATCCTCTGGAACACTTATAGTCTGCTGTTTTTTTAATAGCTGCCATTCTGATGGGTGTAAGATGGTATGTCATTGTAGTTTTGATTTGCATTTCCCTAATAGCTAGTCATGTCGAGCCTTTTTTCATGTGCTTTTTAGCCATTTGTATTTCTTCCTTGGAGAAGTGTCTTTTCAGGTCACTTGCCCATTTTCTAAATGGGTTGTTTGTCTTTTTATTTTCGAGGTGTAGGGTTCCTTTTTATATGCAGGATAGTAGGCTCTTATCAGATATATGGTTACCAAATATTTTGTCCCATTGGGTAGGCTGCCTTTTTATTTTCTTAATAACATCCTTTGAGGTTCAGAAGTTTTTAATTTTGAGGAGATCCCATTTATCTATTTTTTCTCTTGCTGCTTGTGCTTTGGCTACGAAGTTCATGAAACCACTTCCTATTACAAGGTCCTGTAGATGCTTCCCTATATTATCTTCCAAGGTCTTTATGGTTTGGGCTCTTATATTTAGATCTTTGACCCATCTTGAGTTGATTTTTGTATAAGGTGTGAGATGGTATTCTTCTCTCATTCTTTTGGATATGGATATCCAGTTCTCCAAGCATCACTTGTTAAAGAGGCCATTCTCTCCCAACTGAGTGGGCTTGGTGGCCTTGTCACATATCAGGTGAGTGAATATGCAAGGATCTATATCAGAACTCTCAATTCTGTTCCATTGGTCAGTAGGTCTATCCTTGTGCCAATACCATGCGGTTTTGGCCACTGTAGCTTTGTAGTATGTTTTAAAGTCTGATAATGTGATGCCTCCAACTTAATTTTTCTTTTTCAATATGTCTTTGGCAATTCGGGGACTCTTACCTTTTGAAATATATTTTGTAGTTAGTTTTTCCAGTTTCTTAAAAAATACAGTGTTGATTTTTATTGGGATTGCATTAAATCTGTAGATTAGTTTGGTTAGGATAGACGTCTTGGTGATGTTTAGTCTTCCTATCCATGAACAGTAAATATTCTTCCATTTATTTGTCTTCTTTGATTTCCTTTAACAGTGTTGTTTAGTTTTCTGTATATAAGTTCTTTACATCTTTAGATAAATTTATTTCGAGATATTTGACTCTTTTAGTTACTATTGTAAATGGTATTTTTTTCTTGAATTCCTCCTCAGATTGCTCATTATTGAGGTACAGAATTGCTAGTGATTTTTGAGCATTGATCTTAAAGCCTACGACATTACTGAACTCCTCTATAAGTTCCAGAAGCTTTGTGGTAGATTTCTCAGGACTTTCTACATATAGCATCATGTCATCTGCAAATAATGAAATTTTTACTTCTTTCTTTCCAGTTTGGATGCCTTTTATATCTTTTTCTTGGCTCAGTGCTCGAGCAAGTATGTGTAAGACAACGTTAAATAGGAGGGAGAGATAGTGGGCATCCTTGTCTTGTTCCCAATATCAGAGTGAAGGCTTTTAAGATTTCACCATTGAATTTGACGTTAGCTTTGGGTTTTTCATATATACCCTTTATCATGTTCAGAAAGTTTCCTTGTATTCCTATCTTTTGCATGTTTTCATCAGGAAAGGGTGCTGTATTTAATCAAATGCTTTTTCTGCATCTATAGAGATGATCATGTGATTTTTTTCTTTCAAACTGTTTATGTGGTGTATTACATTGATTGATTTTCTTATGTTGAACCATGTTTGCATACCCAGGATTAAACCAACTTGGTCATGGTGTATAATTCTATTGATATGTTGTTGAATGTGATTAGCAAATATTTTGTTGAGGATTTTAGCATCTAGATTCATTAGAAAAATTGGTCTGTAATGTTCCTTTCTTGAGGTATCTTTCTTTGGATTTGGTATTAGGGTGATGTTGGCATCATAGAATGAGTTAGGCAATGTTCCTCTACTTCTATTTTTTGGAAGAGCTCATGCAGGATTGGTGTCAGCTCTTTCCAGAATGTTTGGTAGAATTCAGGTGTGAAGCCGTGTGGTCCTGGTCTCTTCTTATTTGGGAGGTTTTTGATGACTGAGTCAATCTCTTTTCTTTTAATTGGACTGTTCAGTTCATCAATTTCTTCTTTCATCCATGTAGGCTGCTTGTGAGTTTCTGGGAATTAGTCCATTTCCTCTAAATTATCATTCTTGTTGGCATGCAATTTTTCAAAGTATCCTCTTATGATAACCTTTATTTCTGTGGGGTCAGTAGTGATAGCCCCTTCTTCATTCTTTATTTTGTGTATTTTCATCGCCTCTCTCTTTTCCTTTGTTAGTCTGCCTAAGGGTTTGTCAATTTTATTGCTCTTCTCAAAGAACCACCTTTTGGTTTTGTTTATTTTTTCTAGTGCTTTCTTATTTTCTATTTCATTTAGTTCTGCTCTAATCTTTCTTATTTCCTTCTTTCTACTTCTTTTGGGGATAGTTTATTATTGTGTTTCCAGTTCCTCCAGGTGTGCAGTTAGCTCCTCAATTTAGCTCTTTCTTCTTTTTAAATGTATGAAATTATACCTATGAACTTCCCTTTCAGTACAGCTTTGGCTGCATCCCATTATTTTTGATATGTTTTCTTGTCATTGTCATTCATTTCAAGATAGTTACTGATTTCCTTTGAGATTTCCTCCTTGGCCCACGGTTTGTCTAAGAATTGGTTATTTAACTTCCATATCTTTGTGCTTAATCTGGTTCTCTGGCCCTTACTGATTTCCAATTCCATTCCATTGTGGTCATAGAAATTACTTTGTATAATCTCAGTGTTTCTAATTTCATTGAGAGTAGTTCTGTGGCCTATCATATGGTCTGTCTTGGAGTATGAGCCATGTGCACTTGAGAAGAATGTATATCCTACTGTGTTTGGGTGCAGTGTTCTGTATATGTCTATTAGGTCCAGGTCCTCTAATGTATTATTAAGAGTCTTTGTTTCTTTATTGATTATTTGTCTAGATGTTCTATCTAATGGTGATAATGGTGTATTAAAGTCCCCCACTATAATTATAAAGGCATCTATTCCTCTACTTAGTTCTTCCAGTGTTTGCCTCATGTATTTTGAGGTGCCCCAGTAAGGTGCATAAATGTTCATTATTGTTCTCTCTTCTTGAATGATTACCCCTTTTACTAATATATAGTGTCCATCTGTGTCTCTTACAATAGTTTTGCACTTAAAGTATATTTTGTCCTATATTAGGATAGTTACTCCTGCCATTTTTTGTTATTGTTTGCTTGTATAATTGTTTTCCAGCCATTCACTTTCAGCCTCCTTGAATCCCTGGGTTGAAGGTGGGTTTCTTGTAGACAGCATAGAGATGGATCATATTTCACATTCACTGTTCTCATTCTCAATGGATTTCTTACGTCAGCTATATTTTCTTTTGCATTTTTGTATGTCATATGTTGTTTTTATTTCTCTTTTTGTCTTTTTAGTTGTTCTTACACTCTCCTCCAACTGTCTCTCTCCTTTTTTTCCTTTCAACTTGTAGAACTTTCTGTAGTATTTCTTGATGTGCAGGTTTCTTATTGGCATACTCTCTTAATTTCTATTCATCTGTGAATATTTTGCACTCTCCATTTTGAAAGCCACTTTTGCTGGTTAGAGAAATTATGGCTGGAAGTTTTTTTTCTTTTCATACTTTGATTATATCATACCACTCTTTTCTTCCCTCCTAGTTTCAGATGAGAAATCAGCACTTAATCTTATTGTGCTTTCCTTGTATGTGATGGTTCTCTTTCTCCTTCTGCCTTGAGTATTTTCTCTTTGTCTTGAGCATTGAATATGTTGATAATTATACATCTTGGAGTAGGCCTGTTGGGATTTATACTCTTTGGGGTGTGCTGTGCTTCTTGGACATGTACATCCATCTCCCTCATTAGGTTTGGTAAATTTTCAGCCATTATTTCCTTTAACATTCCTTCTGTTCCCTTTCTGTTCTCTTCTCCTTCTGGGATGCCTATAATGCATATGTTTGTGCACTTTGTGTTGTCCGTTAGATCCCTAAGTACCTGCTGGATTTTTCTATCTTTTTATCTATCTGTTCTACTCTCTGTTTGATTTCAGATGTACTGTCTTCCACATCACTAATTCTTTCTTCTTCCTGTTCAAATCTGCTGTTATGTGATTCCAGCATCTTTTCTATTTCTTGGATTTTGACATTCATCACCATCATATCCATTATATTTTCAGGTATGTTGATTAGCTTCCCTCTCTGCTCTAGAGTTTTATTTAGCTGTTGGTTCTGTGTGTGTGCTAAGTTTTCTCTTTGACACTTTCTTTTCCTTGTTCTATTCCCTTGCTTTTTTCTATGTTCCCTTGAAGGAAAAAAATTAGGACCCAAGGAATTGAAAGAGGTTAGAACAGAAAAAGGATAATAGTAATATTGATAAAAGTTAGAAGAGGGGCCTTATAATACTTAGTAAAATGAATATTTAACTCATGGAGACAGTGTAGTGTAATAGGAAAAAAAAAAGTGGAATACATACAATGGAATGGGAAACCAAATAAAATAAAGTATATAGTAGGATTTAAAAGGGTAGAATGATGAGGAGAGAGAGAAAGAGTAAAGAGAGGGCTGAAAGGAAAAAGTTAGTAATAATAATTTAAAAAAATGAAAACAGAATAGACAGGATAGAAATTGATACCCATGATGTTGTGGACTAATGAAAAAAGGTGAAATGTAAGAATCACAACAGAAAGCAGAAGGTAGAAAGATGAAGGAAGGAATGGAGATAGCATTGGTAGACAAAATCAATATACACAGAGAATGGAGTAATCAGGGGAGGAGAAGCACAGCAAAGAATAAACAAGCTAGCAGAACCTAATTTTTTAAAAAAAGAAAAAAGGTGGGAGGAAAGAGGAAAGAAAAGCAAGAAAGAAATAAACAAATGAAGAGAAACCAAACAAACACACAAGCAAGCAGTCAAACAAAGCTTAGGAAGAACAACGTTCCTTCTTGGGCCCTTGTGAAGCTTCTCAGCATGCTTGTGTTCATCAAACAATTACCCCGCAAGCTTCTATCTGCAGGTTTTGAGGCAGATTTTAGCAATTAAAATAAGTTAATTTTTTAAAAAGTAACCTTCTATTTTTATTTATTTATTTATTTATTTATTTATTTATTTATTTATTTTTGTTGAAATAAGGGACCCAAAAGAAGGCCTCTTCTAGACCACCCCCTCTGCTGAGGGTACCCTAAATAAGCTTGTGGAAATTTTTCAAACACTTCCCACTGCCTGGCCTCCCCAGGGTTGCTGAGACTCTGATACTCCTCAGTGCAGAATGATAAAATTGGCTGACTCTGCTGCCTCCTGAGCCAAGCCTCGTATTGCAGGGTGGTTAGGTAAATAAGACTTCTTCAGCAGATTCTCCTCTCCCCTCAGCCTGGTGCTGCTTCAAGCTGGCTGATTTGCTCCCCAAATCTGCATGGGGGTCCAGATAGCCAAACCCACAGAAAGGAAACCCCTCTCCACCTTTTGCCAGAACCCTCCCACTCTCAGAGAATGCTCCCTTTCACAGGATTGCTGACAGGAGTCGGGGCTCGCTAACCCTTTGCCCTGAGGGTGCAGCTTAGTCAGCTGGGGAAAAACTCCTGATTTTATCTTCAGTAGTCCACCTCATTATCCAGTTACCTCCAGATTGATGTCCCTAAGGTTCTCACTCCGTGAGCTCTCAAAACAAACCACTCAGGCAGGATCCTGTCCCCAGTCAGCTGTCCTTTGTGGAAGAGATGGTGAGTGCCCACCTAAACCGATGCCATCTTGCCCCTCTCCCCTGTCTGTAAATCTTTTGAAATTAATAGAAATGGTTAAAGCTTTAAACAAATGCAAAAGTCTGGACAAAATAGTACCACACTGAATATTGTAATGAATAAACACATTATACCTCAAAAAAAGACACATACACACACAAACAAAACCACAAATACAAACAAACAAAACAAAAAACAAAAAGGTATATTTCCTTTTTAAATTTAAATGTTCTCTGAAAGAAATATAAACCTGTATGGGATTAAACAGCAGAAAAATATCTGAACCAACAGTGACAACACTGAAAAATATAAAATAGTGCTACAATACCTTCAAGTGCCTGAGGGAATAATATTTTGAACTCTGAATTCTGTTCATGCCAAATTGCCAATCAATTGTGAGAACAGATAAGAATCCTGAACTTTATCTCCTAGTCTCCTTATATTGCAAAGTTCACTGAAGACATTCTCTAACAAGACAATGGACTCCAGAGAGAAGGTGATGCAATTCAGGAAGCAGTGGAGCAAACACAAACAAGCAATTTATGAACTCTCAGTAAGGAGGCTGCACCCTTGGCCTCGGGATGCCTCACTCCAGGTGGAAACAGGAAGAAGGACATAGCCCAGCAGGGAGGACTTCAGATGGAAAGCTCAAAATGCTGGAAGAAATTAAGGATGTGATAAAAGTAGATACTGTAAGAGAAAAGAAAGGCAATGAGAAATTCCAGGAAAACTAAATGGTGAAAAGAAAAAAAACATACATAAAACCTTAGACTAATAGGGAATTTAGGTGCTAGGATGAATTGATAGTGCCAATATCTTCCTGACAAGGTGGGAAGCTACAAGATTTTGCTACATATTAAGGAATTCAGCACTATAATGATAAATAGGAAAGAAACAACAGTAATTATATTTCTACCATGTGATGCAGGTATAGAAGAGCTGGTGAGTACAAGAAGCTCACACTTTCTGTCCAACGGGTGGAAACAGGTGACGTCAGGGGCACTGGAGGGAGGAACAGAGGGGCAGTAGATCTTTCCTTTCATTTTAACTCCTTCCACACTGTCTTACTCCTTTGCCATGTGCATATTTCATTAGTCAGAATATATTAAATTTAATTGGAAATAACTTTGGGAAGATCCTCTGTTCCAGTGATACAAGTTCTGGGTCTAATTGGACAATACTGGATTAAAGTGAACATCCTGAACCTTCCACCATTCTGCACCCTTAAACAAGAGGTGAGGGGGTCATGGCATCTGATGCAGAAGTAATTGTCCTGTCTAGATCAGACACCCTGTAGGGCTGGGATCATCCAGGGCAGTGAGGGGCACAGCTGCAGTAGGGTCCAGATGGGGCATCATGAAGTCCAGCTCCTGATCATGGACCAGCTTCCCACTCTTGAAATAAATTTCCATGGATGGCATCAGTGTGAGGGGCATCAGGCATGATCCTGAGGTGGCAAGTCGGATTCCAACAGGTTGCTGCCAGCAGTCAGAGGGCAGAAGCCAGGCCCAGGGCAGACTGGGGGTCAGGAGGCAGCATGGAGGCCCAACCCCTCCACCAACATCTCAGTGCCCTTCAGAGACCTATGGGACAAGCAAACACCACGCCTCAGTGGGCAGAGGCTCCTGCAGGCTGCCCCATCATTAGCCCCATTTTACAGGTGGGAAAACATAGGCACATAGAGGTCAGGTGAACTTGCCCAATGTCATACAGCAAGGTGGGACCTAGCCTAGAAATGAGCCAGCTGAGTAGCCACGAGAGATTCTGATGTCAGAACATTTAAAGGAAAAGGAGGAACAGATGCACAGAAGTTCATGGGCAGGCCAGGAAAGGCCACAGCCCTGGCTTGGGTGCCAGCCCTGCCCCAGTCAGTCACATTTGCCATCAGCACCCTTGTTATAGTTCCAGCAGCTTTGAATTCATCAAAGGAGGAGTAGTGGGGGCACAGGCAGTGCTTTGAAACAGCACCTGGGGCAGAGGAGGAACTTATAAAATGTTGGTTTACCTAACACAATGACATTAGAAAACACAAAATACTAGAAATATACAACAGTGACAGCTGCACATTATACTTCTTTCTAAGTTTGCCTTTCCAGTTGTTAGAAGGAAGCTACTCCCACCTGCAGCCATGAGGTCTCCTTCCATCCTGGGGTACTGCTTTCTCTGTGCAGCCTCCAAATGACCACCCTGTCCCAGCCCTGCAGTCCCATCCTCAGGGCAGAGCACAGGCTGAATATTTGAGGTAGCCCCACTGGCCATGGAAACAACAGTACCTGGGAGACTATGGCTTAGAGAGAGTCTTGTATCCAGAAAAATCTGGGACCAGGGCCAGCAGTTCCCATAGTCCCTGGGTGGCCTCCAGGGACTGTGGAGTGTCACTTCCCTGGCTTACTGCTGAAAGCATGGCAGAGTCAGAGGGAGGGGAGGCTAGGAGCTCTAATGCCTTGCCTCCTTCCCCTGGCATAGTTAGGTCTTCTGAACAGGTAAGAGCATCCGCTCATTGGAAGAGGGAATCACCTCTGCTTCAATCCACTGCCCTTCATTGCTTGGTCTGTCTTGAGTCTTAATAAACAAGCCAGAATTATGAATCCTGGACACCCCCAAACCATGACACCGGGTTCAATAGCCCCTTCCACCTGGAAGTAACACGGACCTGTCTCCCACCCAACTATCGGCCCTGGCTGCATATGAAGCTCTAAACACAGAGTGGCAGCCACAGCCCCACCTGGCCAATACTCAGTCACACAGGAGCCCCTGAGCCCAGTCTGAGGATAGCCTTGGCTGCAGCATTCTCACTCCCTGATGACAAACTGACCCAACACTTGATGGTGAGCTCGAGCCACCAGGAAAACCCCTGAACCTGCAAATGGTGCACTGCCCCTTCCTAACCAGGACACAGGGTGAATGTGAAGCTTGCTGGATGCCAGCAGCCCACCCCCACACCTTGAAGAGCCTGGTCCCTCAAGCCACTCACCTGATACTACAGGCCTGTCTCCAAACTGGGCATTAGCTTGGGGGTTGCCTGGTGGCCCCAGCAGGCCTTGCTCTGACCTCAGGAGAACAGAACTCTGGTGCCACCAGTAGTTGACAAAACCAGTTACAGACCTGCTTGACCATTAAACTCATCTCCAATGCAAGGTGCTCCTGCCCAGGACAACAAGACACCCAGTCAGTCCAAGTCCACCCTCATCTCTCCTAGGGCAGATGTGGCAAAATGTGGGGGAGATGGAGGGTTGCTCACCTGCACATTCACAAGTTTGCTACCAAACACTTTTCTGGTCAAAGTGAGAGATGCCTGTCAGGAGTCCATGGGAATAACACCTGCTGCCCAGGTGCCACCCGCAGATGGTCCCCAGAGCCCATTTGAAAAGCCCCAGCATCATGAGTCTGGCAGAGCGACTCCCCTGTGGACAGGACAAACCATCCCCAGTGGGGCACACCTCCATCTGCATGTCTCCCCAGGTGTGGCCAATTCCCCAGGGCCTCTGCTCCTGACGTGGTGGCTTTTCTGTCTACAGTGGAAGAACCAGAGCTCAAAGAATACCAAGGATGGCTTGGGGCCCCCTCCTCCTCCAGTGAGGTCTGCATGCCCCTCCAGCTCTTTCCTGCCCCCTGCATGGTGGCCCCTGATGGGTGGGACTCCCACCTGCTGAGCTCACACCTCCCCAAGGGCTTCTCTCTCTGGTGATCTCTTGCTTGCTCTCCTTCCCCACACGTAGTAAGTGCTCAGGGCCTGCACAAAGGAGATGCTTAAGGTGCATGGATTGAAGCCAGATGACTGGCAATATTTGGGCTCCATGTAGCAAAACAAATCCTCTGTGCGTGCAGACTCTCCAATCAGGGCAGAGATGCCCATCAGAAAATGAGCCCCTGTCCTGTGGCCACCAGGTCACAGTAGATGAGGAACTCTCAGGAGACTTGAGGCAGCCCTGGAGGGGACACCCCTGGAGGAAGACCTTTGTGGAGAACAGCTTGTAGGGAGCATGCTAAGGGGAGCATCCTGGAGGAGATGCAGCTAGGGAGGAATTTCCTGGGCATCAGATTGTCCATAAGGATCTCCCAAGGGAGGTCCAGCCTAATGGAGAAGCACTCTAGGGGAGGAGTATCCTGGGGGAGCATCCTGTGAGGGAGTAGTCACAGTGGGGAGCATTCTAGGGGAGAGAAGCTTGTGGGGGAGCCTCCTGGGGAGCAGTCTAGAGGGGAGCATTCTAGGGGGTCTTTCTATGGGGGCATCCTGGGGAGGAATAGCTCATGGAGGGCACAGCCTGGGGGAAACAGCCCCACGCTCCACTTCCACCCTTTGGGCCTTGTTGGGGTTGGTGCCTACACCCAAAGTGAAATCCTGCAGCTTCTGGTGAAACTCTCTGGGGAAGTTCTGGCTCTTTAGACCCTCTGGACAGAGGGAAGAGGGTGGTGGGTACCTGGACAAGGACAGTGAGGAGGAAGGTGATCAGAACAGGGACTCCCAAGTCTGCTGCCTCCTCCCCCTCCACCTCTCTGTCCTCAGTCTGGGGAGAAGGCGTGACCAGCTGCCTCCCAAAGACTTAGAGGTGCACAGGCAGAGGTGCTGGCCACCTGCAGACCCCAGGTGAGGGTAACAGGTCTAGGGCCACAGCAGGGCTCCTGACCCCCATGGGTTCCACTCATAAGCCTGACTCCTTCATGGGGTCCCAGGACCTTGCCCACTACTCCTTGCACAAGCTTGGCACTCAGCTCCTTCCTGTGGAAGAGTTGCTGTGTGGGGGGGCAAAGGATCAGCTGTCACTTATTCAACCACTGCTCCCCTGGGAGTCCCTGAGGGTGGAGCCAGAAAGTGCAAGACACAAGAGGACAGATTGGAGGAACCTGGAGTGAGCAGGACACAGATTGTGTGGATCCCAGCCTGGGCAGACCCTGAGTGGGCAGGATGCTGAGTGGCTGGGACCCCAAGAGGGCAGCACTAGCAGTGAGCAAGAAGAGGAGTGGGGGTACCCAGAGTGGGGGTAACTGGAGTGAAGGACATAGGGTGGGAGGGGACCCTAAGTGGGTGGCACTAAGAGTGGGCAGGAAGCAGATTTGGATGATAAAGAGTGGGGGGACATGGAAGGGAGAGCCAGAGTGGGGATATCTGGTGTGAGGGACACAGAGTGGACTGGCTACTCAGGCCAGTCAATGGCTCCTGGGATTCTCCACCTCTAGGAAGAGCTGTGCCCTAGAGCAGAATTCCCTGTCCCTCTCCAGGACCAGGCCCCTGAGGCTATGGCCTCGACCAGCTCCTTCCCTCACCTGTTGCTTGCTGGGAGAAGCCCCTGCACACCTGCTGCCCTCCTCTCTTTTCCTCTCAGGCCATGCTCTGGCTAAAGTGGTGCTGGCACTGGGGGCCACAGCATCCTCCACCCTGGAGCATTCTCCCACCCTGGCCACCTCAGACCCTCCCCCTTGTCACCTCCCTGCTGTGCCCCTCCAGGTCCCTGGGATTCTGGCTGGGGCCTCCTCCTGTGGTCAATCCTGCCATGTAAATGACCCTCAGATGATTCATCCCATGCAGGGTCCCCAGCCTTGTCCTGCACTATCCTCATTGCCTGACACCAGTGGGCAGGGCTGAGAAGCAGCCTTCAGGGCCAGTGACTGCAGCCCCCACCCCTTTGCCAGCCTCTCTCCCTGGGCACCCCCTCTTGGTGGGCTCCCAAGCCTGCAAGCATGGGAGGACCTGGGACATCAGGGCTGTCACCATACTCACTGACTCCCCCCATGCCCCACTCCACACTGACCTGGCCTGGGGGTGTCCATTCCCCACCACACCTGAACCCTCTGTCCTGCTCCCTTGTCACAACCCCAAGCTGGTCACACTCACCTATACTGCTAACTCCCATTTGGGGAAGGCATAACCGCCAATGAGTTTCCAGCAAATACCATCTCAGTGGACCCCCAGCACCCTGGCAACCTGCCCATCTGTCTCGATGATGTCTTCGCCATCCTGTTCTCCCCTCAATCCCCCATGTCCCCCACTGCTCATGGTCACTGAGGACTTTGGTGCTAATTTCACAGCAATGGAAAGTAACCAAGCAAGCAGTGCCTCCCTGTCCCACATCCAGCTTGCTCCCAGGCTGACCACCAGACCCTGGGTGGCTCCCACACCTGCCCCTGTCTTGCCCAATACTCCCCCAATATCCATGTCCTTTCATCACTGTCAGTTTTTTTTCTCTGAGTCATTCCCTCAGCTGGGGTGTCTGTAGATATCCCATCTCACACATTGGCCTCTCCAGCCTACCCCAATCCTCCAGCTGCCCTGTGATGCTGCTCCCCACTCCTGCAGCACCTTTCAGAATGATCTAGACTCCTGCTGCCAACTCCATGTCCCACACTCTCCATGGCACACTCCAATCTGCCTACCACACCACAGCACCATGGCCCAGCTCACCAGCCACCTCCACCCAGCAACCCTCCTAGACAGAACTCATCTGCTTGGCTTCCAGAAAACCTTGCTATTCTGATGTCCCTTTAATCTCACCCACCATTCCCGCTCAGTCCCCTCTGCTGACACCTCCTCACTCTGCTCTGTCTGGAAAGTTCAGGGATGAGTCCCTGAAAGTCAGAGAAGCAGGGTCTCAGCTCTCAGCCCTCTCTCTCCCTCACTCACTGCACCAGGCTTGAGCACAACCCAACACAACAACACCAGCTAATAGTTGTCAGCCATTGAAGAAGGATGACGGTTCCCAATGCTATTCTCTCTACTTCTGTGTATACTGGAAATTTCCATAAGAAAAATGTGATGTACAAATAGCCATCTGCTAAAGGCTTGATATCCTAGTGCCTATTGAACAACCCCATGGAAGTCTACACATCACACACCCAAATGGAACTCCAGTCATTCCTCTCAAAGTCTCCCCCAGTGCCCAAGGTTGTGAAAAGCTTAGTGAGGAGCACTGTGGGGGAGTCTCCTACTGTTCCTCCAGGACAGGAGAGCAAACCAGTCCTGCATGTCAAACCTGGCCCACATTCTCTTTTCCTGTGGCTCAGGAGCAAAGAATAGCTCTTACACTTTTTAAGGATTCTAAACCACCCCCACCTGCACACACACACAGACACCATGTGGCCCCCACTGCCTACCCACTTCCTGGAAAGTTGCTGACCCTCGTCCCAGATGCCAAGCCCCTCCCACACACTGGCCTTGTCCTAGCAGCATCCCCCATCATGTCACCCCCAAGATGACACCATCCCTGAATGATGATCCACAGCCCCCAACCTCCCTGCCCCATGGGCCCAGCATTTGTAGCCAGATCTCAATTGACAGAGCAGGTGACAAGTGTCACTCAGCAAGGGCACATGGTGGGTGTTGGAGAAATGCAGGCTAAGGGGACACTTGTTGATATGTTCTGTTTCCACTGCATTGCATTCTCCTGTCCACCTCTATGATTTCAGCTCCTGGGCCATGGGGAGGCCCTTGCAGTAAGTATAAACCCATGCCCAGAGCCTACTTCTTCCTGGGGAAAGGCTGTGGTGTAAACACTAACTCATGTCCAGAGCCTACCTCTTCCTGGGGGAACACAGTGGGGTGAACACAAACTCATGCCCAGTGGACACCTATTCCTGGGGGGATGGGGGCATGTGGAGTTAGCACAAATCAATGCCCAGCACCTAACTCTTCTTGGAGGAGCCTCCTTCATCCTACAAAGGAACCTCTGCACAGATTCAGTGTAACCATGCCCAGCCTCTTCTTGTCCAGCTTACCAGCTTATAGTGGATGTCATTCCAGAGCTGCCTCAGCTCCTGGCTGCCTCCTGGCAGAGCCTGGAAGCCCTGCTGAGGAGAGCATGCTGAGTCCTGAATGCCTTCATCTTCCTGAAATGCATGAAAACTGGAACCCAGGCTTCTGACCTTTAGGAAGGAACCATGCCTGGGTCAGGGACCAGGGCTTTGAGGTGAATCCTACTTCTGTTGTCTACAAAAGGCCCTGAGTGCCAAATGGTGAAGGCAAAAATTGTCCAGGACACCATCCCTGCCACCTACCAGCAAGGTGGCACTGTGGGAGCCAGGTCATGACATGGTGCCATGGAACATGCTCACATCAACCCAAAGAAGGCCACACTCCTTGGATCCCCTCAACTATCCCATGAGTTGATAATGGCTCTGAGCCTCATCCTGCCAGGGGAGCATGAGGTAAGGAGAAGGCAAAGGATGGGCCTCTGACCCCATGCCCTTGGAGAGGAGGTGCAGAGCCCATGGAGGCTTGGCCAACATCTGTTGGGAAGGACATTCAACTCCCCAGCAAGGCTGGCCTCAGACTGTGTACTCTGGGCTGAGCAGGGGGAGGGACCCTGTATTAGTCAGCCAAAAGAGTGCTGATGCAAAATACCAGAAATCTGTTGGCTTTTATAAAGGGTATTTATTTGGGGGTAGAAGCCCACAGTTACCAGGCCATAAAGCATGAGTTACTTTCCTAACCAGTCTGTTGCCAGGTGTTGGAGTAAGATGGCTGCCCATGTCTGCAAGAGTTCAGGCTCCCTGCGTTCCTCTCTTCCCGGGGCTCATTTCTCTCCAGACTCAGCACCTCTGCTCTCTCTACAAGGCCAACTGTAGAATATCAGGCAAATTGCTCATGTCCCTTCCTGGGGCCTCTGCTGTTTCCAGTTGAGCCTTCTCTCCTTCCTCACATATCTGCTTTTCCGTGTGTTTACCTCCCAGGCTCCAGGATGAAAACTGCAAACTCCCTTCTCCATGGTGCAGTTTCTCTGTGTGTTCCTGCCCCCTTGGTGGGTGGGGTATCAATGTCCTACTGATGTGGTCCAATCAAAGCCCCAATCATTATTTAATCAAGTAAAAGTGAAACCTCTGAATCCAATATAATCTAATATGCCCAGAGAAGCAGACCCATTTACAAACATAATCCAATATCTATCTTTGGAATTCATAAATAATGCCAAACTGCTACAGAACCCTTCTGTGGCATGACACATGATCATTCACCCTGGAATCACCTGATTCCACTTACTGGACTTTCCTGTTAACAAAGGATGCATGGCCTTGGCCCAAATATATTGCCCACAATTTCTTTAACTCCATCAGCCACCACAGCGAGACTTCCCATGGTCCATTCTGACATTTCTTGCCACAAGCACTCACTGAACTAGTGTCCCTGGGACTGCTTTGGTGAAGATGTTAGAATTTCTTCTGGAGACATTGAGAACTGTTCAGTGTTCTCTCCAGGACAATAGATAAGCCCTGTTCTCACTGGGCAGGGGTACTCATGGCTTTGAGAACCCCACACTGTCCTTGCCTGCCTGGAGTCTTCAGGGATCCTTCAAAGAACCTCCCTACCTGCCCTGACTGAGCTGCACAGGCCAGAATCATTCCTGTTCTTGGCATGGTGGCCTCAATTCAGGGACACATCCTCAGACAGGCCTCCCCAGACCACCCAAATGAGCTAATGACTCTATGCTCTGTGCTCCTGCCCCTCTGCCCCAGGCCCACTTCCAGGAGCTGGCAGACAGCCTGGTGCTCTTCCTGCTTGTGCCTCCATGCTGGCACCAGAACCATGTCCTCATTGTCCAGCAGGTGCAGGTAGAGCAGGCTTTCCAGTAGGGTCTCCAGCAAGGGCTTTGCATAGTCATGGTCATCCTGCAGGTCCCAGCATAGCCTTCCTGCAAGGGCCACCAGCTCTGTGGCTGATGGACAATAGACTCTGCTCTCCCATAGCAGGGCCAGGAAGCTCTATATCACCTCTTGGACTGGGGGTCTGCTCTGCCAACACAGAGAACAGTCATTGCAGCACTGGCCTTCATCACCACACAATGAACATGGCACTGCCCACACCCTCCCCATCCTCAGACCTCCTCCACACAGCCCACCCAAGTAAATGCAAGGATGGGGCCAGATGCCCTTGAGAATTTCCTCCCTTTCCCCAAAGAACACAGACCTTAAGGAACTCTGGCTGAGGGCCATACTCATGCCCAGGACCACCCTGCACAGCTTGTCTGTCTCTGAACCTCTCCTCTGCCCCTTGCACCACACTGGCTCAGGCAGTTGAGGGGCTCATCCCTAGCCTGGCCCAAAAATGTAGAAAGCACACAAGGAAAGGAAAGCCCCTGCTTAGCAGTGTTGCTTGTTGACCCTGGCTGGTTCATGTCCTGCACGTGCAATTTGGCTCACTTCCCTTCATGGAAGCTTGTGAGGTGATCTCCAGAGCTGCCTCACTTGGCAGGTGTTGACATCCAGCTCAGAAAGTTGAGGCAACTTCTTAGGGTCACTAGGAATGTGACCACAGCAGGCTGGCCTCTGTGTCCAAGCACCAACCAATCTACACCCAGAAGGCCACTCTGCCCCCCTGAGGCATGGGTACACCCCCATCTGGAACCTTCAGAGATAGGCGCTAGTTGGTGGGACTCCTGGGCTTTCTGAATTTTTCCTCAGTTTATACAAATCTCACTATGTACACACACACATTTTCATGTCAAACTACATTCCAAAAGGGCAGCAAGAACCTACATGTCCATAGAAGGCAGATGGCTGGGCCTGTCAGTCCTGCCAGCCTAATGGTTTGCTCTTTCTCCCTTATTCTCTCCATCCTGCCTGACCTTTGGCACGTGCCCTTGGAACTCCCAGGCTGGTTCTTGTCAGGCCAGCTGCTCCTCCTCCTTCTCTCTGCACATTGCCCCACCAGGGTGACTCGCTTTAGTCTCTAGACACTGCCTACTGAATTTTAGTGACCAATCTGTCCCCAGATTTGGGACCTTCACACCCAGGGGTGACCATGTTCTTCTGCACACCTCACTGACTGCAGGAGGCTCTGGGCTTCAGATAAGGGGTGGAAAACCCCATACCCCTTCCCAAAAGAGTGGCATTTCCAGGACTTCCACTGAGGGAGTGATTCTCTCACCATGCCCATTTGCTTCAACAAAGACCCGTCCCCACCAGACCCTTGGAAGAGGTGGGGAATGGGGTTGGGAAAGCTGGAGGCAAGACTTCCACTGAAAGTCTGATACAGAGACTGAAAATTAAGATCAGAAAGGGATTCATTTGTGGACCCTGGTTTTGAACAAGGCCCAAGGCCTTTTCAGGCATAGATATTTAAGGGGGGATTGGAGTAGAGGAAACCTGCTGCACATTTGCATTCCAGGAGACCCCCACATGCCCAGCACCCCTACATCTGTCAGGTAAGCCTGCTGCTCTGCATGGAAAGGCCCATGCACGCCCTGTATCCTGCTGTGGTGGTCCCACTTCTCAGCACTGGGTGTCTTCCTACAGGTCCTCCACGTCTAGCAGTTCCCCCAGCCAACCCCACCCAGATTCACCCAGGGGTCCTGGGCTCAGCCACTCCCCACTGTCATTTCCACACTCAGGGCTGAGCATGTCCTCCACGCACCTCCGCCCTGCTGTCCAGTACTGTCGGGGCACCAACGTGGCGCCACAGCCCACAGCTGGGGCTGCACAGGGTCGTGGGCGCTACAAATGCTGGCTGTGCCTGTACTCTAAACCCGCCCATTTGGGCCAACCCCACCCCTCCTTCCTGGTCTTCATTGTTTACTGTGCGTGGGACATGGCATTTTGCAAAGCCCCGCAGAATTGCATTTCTTCCAGGAAGCCAATGGGCCTTTCCTATCAGAGCTTCAGGACCCTGCAGTGAAGAGCATTGGGCTGCCCCAGGCATTCCTCCACTACTGCACCCTCAGATACCCTCTCTGCGCCCCTACCCTGAGCTCTCCTGCGATCTCCCAGGACTGGCTCTTGCCGGTGGGAGGTGAGTCCTCAAGGCCCTGAAGGAGAGCCCACCATTCAGACCGGGCCCCTGGGGAGTAGATGCTGGTGGGCGGGTGGGAGCAGAACTGCACACAACCCCAGAGTCTGTGAGAGGGACGGGAAGTGCTGGAACTCCCAACCCTGCACTGGGAGGAGTTTGGGAGGGTGGAGGAAGTGATGAACTTTGAACAAACCCACCCTTTTACCATAAGATACTCTGCAGAGGCAAGGTAGGTTCTGGAGATGCTTGTTGCAGAAGGGGCTGGGACAGGAAATACCTTGGTCCATAGCTCTATGGTACGGGCATCGCCTGCTCTCTGTGGCCTGCATCACCCCATCTGCCTCCCAGAACCTGGACAGGAGGAGGATGACACATTTGCAAACCCAGACCCCAAGGAGGCAGCTGGCCAGGACTGAGCAGAGGCTCCTGAAGAAGATGCTGGTCCTTCCACCCTGGGGATGGTGCGAGGGTCTCTGAGGAATAAGCTGGAGGCGCCAGGAGGGGGCTAATTCCAGAGCAGGGCACTGCAGGGTGACCTCGGAGACTTGAGCTTTGCCCTGACCCCTGAAGGGCCGATCTCTCTTTGACCCTGGCCTTGGAGGCTTAGCTGCACAATGGAGTATACAGAGTGAGACCTGAGAATGTCGTGGGGATGTTAAGGGTTCTCCCTGACCTGGCCAAGTAATTGTTGGGTAATTAATAAACTGCTGAATTTCTGGCTTAAGACATCTAGGTGTATATGTGAATGGTAAACCTCCTTGTGAATGACAGGCTTTCCCTTGTTGAGTTTGTAGTTTTAGGGAGCAAATAAAGCCTGGGTTTTGAGCCTCCACAATCAGGGAAGACCTTCTCAAGGTGAGAGATGGAGGCTTTGCACAGGCTTTTAAAGGGTGGGCCAGGACTACCTGGAAAGAAAGAGTCCTGACTTCATGGCTTAGTGCGTTCAAAAGAATTAGGTAGGAAGGTAAATATTTTAGCATTAATTCAAGAGAAAATCTAAGAACACTCCATGGGGCTGGTGGCAAGTTTGCTACATAATTCGTGGATGTGAAGAGGGTGGACTTGGAGTTGGAGTTAGACCACTTTCTGGCATGAAAGGTGATCATGATACATTCTACAATAAAAAATCATGCTCAATGAAACAGCTTTCAAAACAGGAACCTACCTGGAAAACGTAGAGTTAAAATGATATGTGCCATGTTACTAAACCCTGATTGTTACTGGTGGGATGAAATAATGAGAAATATTCATTTTCTCCTGTTTGTTTATCAACCTTTTCTGATATTTATAAGATGATGTCATGGTTTTCTACTTTTAAATTGTTTTTTAAGGGGTAGAAAGACAAATCAAGGGTATTAACAAGGTTGGGTCAGAGCAATCTTGACCAAATGTATTGAGCTTAAGCATTGGACAAGGGTGGAAAGTCGATGGAAAGGAGAGGATTTCCATATGCATTTGAGCAACACTTTTGGGACCTTGCATCTAGGACACTCTAGGTGCTCAGTGAATATACTCCTCATCACCCATAAGGCAGTAATAAATTTAAACCAGCAATGTAACCTGCCGAAACATCAAATAAAGTACTGGGCAATATTAAAATAGAATTTTTTAAAATTCCACAAATTTTGTGATTCTAAATTTCATTGTTTTAAAAGCAGTTAGGTTTTTTTTTTTTTTTTTGGTTGCTGTGCAGTCAATTAATCCCAGGTAAGATGTTTCTGTTTACAAATGTGTCTTACTTAACACTTTTAGATAGGCTGACTGTTCCCTATTTAATATCAAGAAACAGGTCCAGCAAATTTTAAAACAATTTCCAAAAGACCTCTACCAGTAAGTGGCAGTTCAGATTTTGAACCCATAGTTGTCAGACTTTAAAGCCCACACTACTAACCTCAGCACTTCAGGACAAATTCCTTATAAACTTCTTATCTAATGGAGCTTGGTGTATCAGCAAAAGGCAGTGCCAGCATGTATTTAACAAATGCCCATTGCAAACCTAGGCTGTCTTTCACTTTCTCCCTTCTCTCTAATGTGAAATGTAATCATTAGCACATCTTAAATATACTTGCCGTATATTTCTCTATCTTCTATTCTCACCCGAACCCAGATTACATTGGGGTGGACTCTCAGGTCAATTACTTAATAGTTGTGTGTCCTTGGGTAACTTACAGATCCTGTCTGAAAACTAGGGATAGTGACAGAATCAATGCCATCAACTTGAGACCTTTGGGATCATGACATCATTACCATTTTGCTTCCTGTATACACTCTTGATTCTTAACACATTCAGCATCTGGTAGTGCAAGTTCCCCTTATTGCTTTCCCCTTTCATAAATTTTCTGGCAATTCCTGTGCATTCCTCCATCAAAATTAGTTGAGCACATTTTTAAAGAATCTCCTGATGGACAGAAGGCTGGAAGTTAAGTTCCTTAGGGGCTCCCCTGAGTAACTAGCAGTACTATTTTGTCGGTATGAAAGATGTTTAATGGGAAAGAATAAGGTCTCTTATATTATTAAAAGGAAAGCTAAAAAATGTAAAATGAAACTGTATAGCATAGTAAAGCCACATGTGAAATATGAATATGGGTAAAATTGCATATATAAGACCATATTTCTTTGAAGCTGAACAAATGTATGTTTATACTACATGATGTTCCTATCAGACAACAAAACCCCATTATGCTAAGTGAAAGAAACCAGACACAAAGTACTACATATTGTATGATTCCATTTATACAAAATGTAAATATAAATCATTTATAAAGATGAAATTAGATTAGTAGTTATATTAGGCTTGGGAAGGGCTGCTAAGGGGATTGGAATTATTCTTTTTAGAGTAATGAAATTATTCTAAAATTTTTTGTGGTGATCAATACACAACACTGCGATTATACTAAAAGCCATTGATTATACAATTTGGATAGATCACACAGTATGTGACTATATCTCAATAACACTACTTAGTAAATTTATAAATGTGCAAGAATAGGCAGAAGTAGCAGCTATGTACAGTAGGGGAAGCACAGAGAGATGGAGAGGTGAAGAATTTTCTTGTTTTATTATTTTTCTGTTTATGTTAGTTATTATTATTATTGTTGAAATAATGAAAAGGCACTAATAAAAATTGAAATGATGAATGAACAACTATGTGATTATACCAAATACCATTGATTGTACACTTTGGATGAATTGTATGCTTTATTAATATGTATCAATTTTGTTGGGCACAGTCCTTCTGGACCCTTTGCTGGAGCAAAATCCCCAGGACCAGGCTTCTGAGTAGCTTTGTGTGAAACAGACACTTTTCAGGAAAGGAGAAAGTGTGTTTGATTTCCCATGTAGTAGTCCATGGAGGCCAGGGGGAACATAGAGCCTGAGGGAGTAATTGAGTCCTTCCTTTCTTGGGGGCTGGACAGTGCCCTCAGAAGGCAGACTGGAGTGGGGGCAAGGAAGGGGAAAAGAGGACCCTCAATTTACAATGGCCCCAACACTCAAACAGATACTTAGGTACGACCATTTTTCTTGTAACAGAAATGATTTACACTTAAAACTTTGCTTAAAGAGTCAGATTGGTTTGGGAAACCTGTGCCTCCAGTTGAAGGCAGATATTTTTCAGGTGAGACAAAGCCCTGCAAGGCCTCTCCCCTGGGGTATGGTCCATGCTTCCCCCATGAAGTTCCTCCTTTGTCATCCTGGCCTCGAGACTCACTGCTCAGAGCAAGGACCCTGCAGGTGCAGGCCCACCCTCCCTGCACCCTGGGTCCACAAGGCCAGACCATGCTTCCCTGAATACTTTTTCTTCCAAACAGGCCTGGGAGTAGGGTGAGGTGAGTGAGACATCAAAAAACTGAGTCAAGATAAGTAATATCTTGATGCAATATTCCTAAAAATTGAACTTAATGCCAAAGTATCTGTGATGACACCAATTTTAAAATTTTAAATATAGGCAGGTCTGCATTATTATTTTTTCTTTTTGGTCAGGCTACAAGGGGGCTGAGTAGGACTGTTGTACCCAGACAAGGCCCTGTTTGCTGGCTGTAATCCCTCTTTTCCTCAGGTCTTAAGTCAGTTGTGGTCAGTGGGGCAGGCAGCTTAGAGCCCAGGTTCTGTTGATGGAGCATAAGTGCCAGCTGCCCTGCTCAGGCCACCTAATCTGCATAAGTATCCCGTCATTACACTGCTATTTAAGTTTTTATTTTCTAGTGATTACCCAGGGCTTATGATACACATCCAGCTTACCTTGAAGAACATTATACCAATCCATGTGCAGTGTGAGAACCTAACAAACAGTCAATGTCCAGTTCCTCCCTCCCATCCTTTGTGTTTTTACTGTCACACTTTTGGCTTTCACTTATGCCATAATACTCAAGATACTACCCAGTTTTTCTTTAGACAATCAGTTATCTTTTAGCATGGTTAAAAAGGATTAGGTTTAGGTTATATGTTCACCTTCATTTTTACCATTTTCTGCTCTTCATTTTTTTTTTTTGGATGTAATTTTTAGATTGGTGTAATTCCTTTGCCTGAAAAACTATTTTAGAATGCCTTGTGCAATTCAAATGTTTCATTTTTAAAATATCTTGTTTGTATGAAAATTCTTAATTTTTCCTTCATGTTTGAAACATAATTTGGCTAGGTTATAGTGGCTTCCTTTACTCACTTTAAGTATTGTCCTCTAATTTGCATAGTTTCTGATGAGATTCTAATGTATTCCTTATTTTTGTTCCCTGTATGTCATGTTTTCAGCAGTCTGAATTTTTTTAGGTGTGTTGTGTGTGTGTGTGTGTGTACAGTTGATATTTATACTGCTATGTAGGCACTGAGTTTCCTTAATCTGTGGCTTCATGACTTGTATTACTTTTAGACAATTCCAAATCATTTTCAAATGTCTTTTCTGTTCTTTTTTTGATCTTCTGGGATCTCAATTACACATTTGTTGGGTCATTTGATACATTTAATTTTACACTTTTCTCTTTCTGTTTCAGTTTGGGTAACTTCTAATGACCTGTCCTCAAAGACTGATTCCTTGTCTGAGTAGATGTTAGAGATGAGCCTAACCATAGAGGGTATCTTTCATTTCTATGGTGTTCAGGGGAAAGGGGGATTTTTATTATATTTCCTAAAATTCAACTTGATTATTGATGTTTCCATCTATCTGCTAAAATGTTAAAATGGTTCATACTTGTAGTCCACATTTAACACTAAAGCATTTAACATAATTTAACATGTAACAATACTTACATAAATATGTACAGTGCTCCATCTTGAAAGAAAGGGTAAAAATTATGTATATATGAGAAAGCTAAAGAATTCATATTTTTAAAACTAGTCAATTTTGCTATCCATCTGAAAATTGGATGAATACTTGATTATTTATCCAAACTGAGCATCAAAATCTTTTAAGAGTTTAAAATAAATTTATAATGAAAAAATATGATCCTCTGTTCCCTGAATATGTAGTATTGCCCCTCATATTTTTCTCAATGGAAGTCACAGACTGGAATATTTGTGCTACTAGGGCCAAGAATTATCCTAAAACAGCAAAAGAGTTGGAAGTTTCATGTAGCCTCTCTATCTCTGATCCATAAATGATAAAACATCTGTGAATCTTGATAAATATACCTTGTCAATAAATGTCCCCCCAATTATTGAATTAAAAGAATAATACTAGGGTAGGAGAGGATCTAGAGGTAGACATGGAAGTACTCTCTGCTTGTGGGATTGGAAAATGGCCCAAGCTGACACTGCTGTGCAAGATGACATGGCAATATATTAAGAAGCTATGTATGGAGGTCAAAGGGAGTTTCACAGTGGCATAATGTACAAAAGCAACTTGACTCTAAGAAAGGATGGTTCCTTAGGGTGGAGAGGGACCCATGTAGTACCTGGTCAGATATGGCTGCTACCAAGGAGGACCTTCTGAGCAGCCCCCTCACCCTCCCCACACCACCCCAAATATAACAACCAAAAATAGGTGTCCAGGACTCTGCACAACTGCCCAAAAGGACAGGTCCAATTCCCAACCATGCAGAATACAAAGCATAGCCCCAGGCACAACTAAGATCCACTAAACCTGGGGAAACTCCAGATGGTACAACTTGTGGGACCGTATAAAAATGGCCATAACAGGGACCCTGAGAAACCAGCAGGACATACCATGAGTAGGATGGCTCACCCCTCTTCCCTGGGCCATGGGGTGGTCTTAGACAATGTCTTGGGGGAACACTGTGAGCTGGTGGGTCACAAACTATCTCCCTTGGGCCCATCTCATGGCCAGCTCAGACCAGTTTCAGAGTCCTGGGTGGTGGTGGGAGGGCACTCAGAAAACAGGTGGAGTCTCTGGTGTAGGGTGGAGGGACAGAGCTGCTCCACTTGTCCTTTGATTTTCCTTCTGGAAACAAAGTGTACCCTTCATTCTGCAATCTGGTCACCACGATGGGCAGGCTGAAAAAGTGAAAGCAAACAGAATCCAGGGTAACCTCCCAAACACTCTGGGCATGTGATGGTAGGGAGGGGCATGGGGCGAGAGCATGGTCATCCTCTTTAAAATTCCTACCTTGGCCTTAAATAAACAGAAATATTGAAGGGAATGTAAAAGCCATCACCACCAGTAGTCAGCCTTGATACCATGGGCAAGAGGTATCCTAAAGCAACAAAATTGAGAGAAGGAACTTTTTTTGGAGCATCTCTATGTACAATCTGGTAAAAGTCTGGTGTGTGTTTTATTTGTTGGATTGTTTGATTTTAAGGTGCATTGTCAATAAAGGTACAAAAAGTAAAAATGAAAAAAATTCAATTTAAACATATCTACAAGTGTTGGAGAGGATGTGGAGAAAGGCAGAGGGACACCCATTCAGTGCCAGTGAGATTGTGAAATGGCAACTGCTGCCGATGCCACATGGAGGACTGTGGTGTCTTCAAGAAGCTGAGTATGAAGTTTCAGCATCATTGACATACACCAACTGAAGTAAAGAGGATCGGACCCATAAGAGGAATTTGGATCTGGGTTTGATCCTGTGGTCCTGGTCAAACCACTGGCTGGACACCGGCACTTCCTGCCATTGTCTGGCCCAACCCCCAAAGTTCTGCTGCTCCCAAACACACAGATCACCACGGTGGCCTCTGATGTATGTACTGTTGTCCAAAGGGAACCTGTCCTGGTTCAGACACAAGGAATGCTCTATCCTGTGGTTCCCAATACTTTGGTATCCCTTACTTGTAATAAACATTTGCAGTTTTCAGTGTGCATGTAGGGAAGCTGGTTGGTTTGGCATTTGTTCTTTGAAGGAATGAAATATAAAATATCTTCCTCATTTCACATTCTCTTTGAAGATATTCAAACAGAAATGGAAGTCCTACCACACAGCTCTCATGACTACCACCTTGAAAATTTTCTTTACTTCATCTGGCTGCTTCCTCAGCAGTCTGAGTTGCTATGGAAATACATACAGAATTTAAGAAGAGCTTCCAAAATTGCCCATTGCCACACCTCTTATGAATTCTGCCAGAATACAAGAAAGCCCCTTAAGTCTAAATAGATATATTCATTTGTAAGCTCTTTTCAATTATCACAATGCCACAGAAAACTGGGTGGCTCCCTAATGCAGAAATGTATAAAAGATAAAGAATAAAACTCTTGTACAAAAAAAATTCAATCTGGGACTTTTCATGGCACACAACCCAGTGCAGTCCAAAGCCACCCTGTACAATCCACAGACAAGGGAAATGTTTGGTTGGAAAAGATGTTTCACGAGCAGTGAACATGGGCAAGTCTGCATGGGGTACTGTATTTACTTGGACTGCAAGTATGGTATGACCCCAGTTTCAAAAACAGGCTGTGAGAGCCAGGAAGGAAACTGAAAGCTGCCAAGCAAGGGTTGGGACTTCCAAGATACCTACTCTGAAATGTACTGAACCTGTTCAGAAATGCTTCCTAGAACATATATAGCTTGGCAAAGGACTTACAAGCCCAAGGATAATAGGAGAAGGCCATGGGGCACTCAGACAATGCCCCTGCCCTGTGTAAAGAGCCAGAGCTGGGATCACAAGTTGTATAATGAACTCTTCCACCCAGGGTTTCCAAGGTCTTCTGACTGACACCCAAACAATCTGTCAGAGAATTGAAAGTGCTCAGAGCTTCTCCAAAGATGAAGTGGAATGAAAAACTAACGTTGGATCCTGAAAGCTGAATTGAAAATATCTTCCTTCTTGGAAGAGCTAACTGTAACACCACCTGCCCACTCAATAAGCCTGACCAATGTACCACAAACTCCACCATCTGGGTCTGTGGCACCAACACCTAATGGTGCCTACCCCAGGATGGTCAGGGAATCTGTTACCTGGCTTGGCCAATACCATCATTCTCAGTGTATGGAGAAGAATTGTGTGGAGAGCTCTACCAAGCCAAATGAGCAATACAGGCAATTCCGATACTCTTAGGACAGGGATAGTCAGGAGCACAGCAGTAGCAGGGTCCTCATTCACAGTTGGTCAGGAGGGCTTACAAACCCTAGCACAGGAAACATCAAATGACATTGAAGAAATATCAGGGGCTCTCAATGGGTTGCAAGACCAGATAGACTCGCTGGCAGAAGTGGTTTTACAAAACAGGTGAGGATTAGACTTTCTCACCACAGGTTCAGGGGGGATCTGCTGGGTCTTGGGGGAAGAATTCTGTTTCCACACAAATTCCTCAGGAATAGTTAGGGACAAGGTGGCATTACTAAAAGAGTGAGCCAAAGACTACTTAAACCATGTATACCAAGCATGTATCAATGGGAACTACTTCCAGTATCTCCTTTCCTGGATTTTGCCATTCATGCCAATAATAGCTTCAGTCTTCTTCCTCTTAACTTTTGGGCCATGTGTTCTATGGTACCTAACACAATATATCACTTCCCACTTAGATGCCTTAAAACACCAAGTAATGCCTTGTGTTAAATATCAGCCCTTGGGGACAACAGAAAAATCCCCATGTTAGCAGATTATGCCCCATAAAGAATTATAAGGGCATTAAAGGGGAGATGATAAAGAAAGGGCTGGGGCCCTAACCCCGCCTCAGCAGAAACACACAGCTTTAAGAAAATAAACTCCCCTCAGTCCCTTTCTCCCTTCCTCCCTTTTCTCTCTGGAATCCACATCTTTAGGAAGATAAGCACTCCTGCCTGCCCCTTTCAACTGGGATTTACAACTCTAAACAGATAATAACTCTTTTCCTCCCTAATAGCCCTCTGCTTTAGGAAGATAGGCTAACCTTGTTCCTTTTGCTTTTGTAACCCATGCCTGCCCACTTGCTTAGGAATTTGCCCGCTTAGAGTTCCTGTATAAACTTACAAGACGTGGCACTCAGATTTTTTTGGAGACTTAACTCTACTCTGAGCCCATGCGTAATAAAACTTCATTCATCTGTCCCTCAGAGTGCCGCTTGGGTTTTCATTCTATCTGTTGCAACACTCAGAGCTTGTCCGAAGATGATGTGGAATAAAAAACAAACATGGGGTCCTGAGAACTGAAGTGAGAATATCACAAAAACACTCTGCATGGCAGATGAAGATCTCTAGGAGAATAGGGGCAACAGTGCTTGATACAGACTCATGAACCACAATAAAGCCTACCCAGGTTAATTTTTTTTTTATATCGTGTAAATCCACTTGTCTCTCTTATTTACTTTGGCCAGTGAAGCATGTATTTTGATGATGACTTTGTGTTTTTAATACTCAATTTTCCAGTTACTGATAATTGAAATATCATGGGTTTGGTGTTTTCCTAAAATGTGCATTTATAATGTATTTCCATGTAACAATGCTTACTTTAAAATGCTGAAGACTCTTTCTTAAAAGAATGGGGAAAAATTAAGTATCCCTTGGATAAAGCTGAAGAATTCATATTTTTAAAGGTAGTCCATTTTGGTATCTGTCTCTAAATTGCATGAATACTTGATTGTTGATCCACATTGATCTTTTAAACCTTTAGAGGGATTCAGCTAAATGTATGATGGTAAAGGTAAAGTTCTGTTCCCTGATTATGTGGCATTGCCTTACACCATACTTTCTAAGCTGAAAATCACAGGACTGGAATATGGGTGCTCCCAGGGGCAAGAATTATCCTAAAACAGCAAAAGAGTTGGAACTTTCATGGAGCATCTCTATCTGTGATCTCTAAATGGTAAAAGCTCTTTGTATTTTAATGATGGTACCTTGTCCATAAAGGTTCCCCAGTTTTTGAATTAAAAGAAAAAGACCAGGGCAGGAGAAAATCTGGAGGTAGAAAAGGAAGCACTCATCCTCTGCTGGTGGGATTGGAAAGTCCCATTCTCCTGCAGCTGTGAAAGACAGCATGGCAAGATCTCCAGAAGCTATGTATGGAGGAAACAATGATGTTCTCAAGGGCATGATGTACAACTGCCACTTGACTCAATTAAAGAATGGTTCCTTGAGAGGGAGAGGGGCCAGTGTCATGCCTGATAGGATGTGGCTGCTACCCAGGAGGACCTCTTTGGCAGCCTTTCCCCTCCCCCACCACCCCAAAGATAACCCCCCAAAATAGGTGTCCAAATTTCTGTATATCCACACAAAAAAGCAGGCCCAATTCCCAACCACACAAAACACAAATTACAGCCCCTGTTACCAGTTGGACTCACCATACCCATGAATACCCCAGGGGGTACAATATGCAGGCCCATATCAAAGCAGCCATATGGAGGCCCCTCAGAATCCAGTAAGACATACCATGAGTGGGATGGCTTGCCCCTCCTCCCTTAGGTTGGCAGGGTGGTCTTGGATAATGTCTTGGGGGAACCCTATGAGCTGGTTGTTCACAGACAACCTCCCTTGAGGCTCTCTTTGGCCAGCTCACACCAGTTTCAGGGAACTGTGTTTTAGTGGTTTGGAGGCACTCAGAAAACAGGTGGTGTCTTCGGTGTAGGGTGGAGGGCCAGGATGTACTGTTGTCCTTTGATTTTCTCTTCTGGAAATGAAGGTTACCCTTCATTCTGCAATCTGGTCATCATGATGGGCAGGCTGCAAAAGTGAAACCAATCAGAACCCAGGGGCGAATTTCCTAACACCGTGTGCATGTAGTCAGTTGAAGGGGTGTGGGGTGGGGTGTGGACATCCTATTTAGAATTCCTACCTTGGCCTTGAAGGGACAGAAATTTTGAAGGGAATGTAAATGCCGCCAGCCCAAATAGTACGTCATCAAGAGCAGGAAGGATCTAGTTTCTACTCAAATGTGACACAACAGCCCTGCCACATGTGGAAACAGCTACTTTGCCTTTAAAGAGCACCAATGCAGCTCTGGTTGCACTCTGGGAATCAGAAGAACTCAAAGAATACCACGCCCAGAGCTCTCACCAAAATTCAAATTATCATTCACTCTGCAAACCACCGAGAAACTTACCTTCAGGCTAAAGACACGCAATGCAGGATCAAAATGTGAGTCCAGGGTTGTAGATCAGTTCACCAGGTTGGTCTGATAAATTCTATTTCTAGAACCCTGAACAAGTAATAAGAGACAGACTGGTCATGAGAGGCCGGATATAGGGTACAAGGCATTTCACTGCAAAAACAGCCAGGTCCCTTTTAAGTAAGAAATTCAACTACATGAGCACATTTCCATCCAAAGGCATAAGGATCAAGTGGAAGGTCAACGATTGATAAATTTTCTTCCTCATTTCACTGTCTTTTTGGAGATAGTCAAAGGGAAATGGAAGTCCTACCACACAGCTCTCATGACTACCATCGTGCAAATTTTCTTTACTTCCTCTGGCCGCTTCCTCAGCAGTCTGAGTTGCAAAGCAAATACATACAGACATTAAGAAGAGCTTCCAAAATTGCCCATTGCCACACCTCTTGTCAATTGCACTAGAAGACAAGAAAACCTCTTATGCTTGAGTAGATATCTTCATTTGTAAGGTCTTCCATTCATCATGATGCCACAGAACTGGGTGGCTCCCTAATGCACAAATGTAGAAAAGATAAAGAACATAATTCTTGTACAAAAAACTTCAATCTGGGTGAGTTGGTGGCCCACAACCCTGTGCAGGCAAGTGCCACCCTTACACTCTGTAGCCAAAGGAAACGTTTGGTTGGAAAAGCTGTCTCACCAGCAGTGAAAGTGGACCCATCTCCATGGAGTACTCTACTTACTTGGACCACAAGAGTGATGTGACACCAGTTTTAAAAACAGGCAGTGAGAGCCAGGAAGGAAACTGAAAGTTACCTAGCAAGAGCCAGGATGAGAATGGTATTATTAATGGCTCATAAATCCTGGACTGGTCAATATCCTGTCCCTTCTGGATTCTTTACTGGTAATAATAGGGTGTTCCAGGGTGACTGGCACTCAATCAAGATTCCTTCTTTTCTCAGGTCATCTATGTGATCAATCATGCCCAATTACATTTCATGGGGGATCAGATAATGCTTCTGTCAGACTGGGACAACTCCAGGCTTCAGGTCAATGATGGGTGCATGGTTCCATGCCATTCCTGGTGGGGTTTTTTCTGCCCAAACCTGGGGAAACGTTCCAGCAGTTTTTCCGGATCCTGACTTGAATTTTTTCCCACATAACATCTCCATTCCTCACATTAGGGTACAGTGATGAGAAGAGTGAGGCCAGTCTCCACGCTTAAGCTTGTTGGCCCTTCAGGTTTGAAGGTAATCTGGGCTCACAGTTTGGTTAAGAGGTCGCTACCCAGTAGGGGAACTGGACATTCAGGCAGGTACAGAAATTCATGAGACACTTTGTGGCCACTGAACTGGCAATTTCTTGACTGGCAAAAAGGCTGTTGGCTTGACTGGTCCCCAGTTGCTCCTATGATATTAGCAGTTTTTCTGTTAAAGGGGGTGATGGGGGTTGTGAACACAGAATATTCAGTGTCAGTGTCCACCATGAAAGTCATCGACTGGCCCCTGACTTGTAGTTTGACCATGGGCTAATGGAGGCCAAGGTTGGGGTTGAGCCCTGCCAGCCCAATCGATGATCTTGGAGCTCAGGTCAGTATTTTCCTTTAGGGATGTTCCCTCTATGTGCCTGACTCTTTTCAGGGCACTCATTTTTCCAATGTCCACTTTCTTTGCTGTAGGTCCATTGGTCTCTGGCCATGGACACCCTTCTGGTACTTGCCCCCCCTTTTTGAGTTTGCCCTTCTCATCTGGTGGGGTCAGGATTTCCCAAGGCTGCTGCCAGTAGGGAGGCTTGATGTTTTATTCATTTCTTGGCCAGTCATTCAGTGGCTTCATCTCAAATGATGAATACTTTTTTGGCAACCTCAAGGAGTTGAGAGATGTTTATCCCCATGAACTCTTCTAATTTTTGGAGCTTTCTTTTAATGTCCTTTGCTGCCTGTGCAACAAAAGTGGCATTCACCATCCTCTGGTTTTCCAGAGCTTCTTGGTCAAAAGGGGTATAGATTCTGAAAGCCTCACCAAGTCATTCATAGAAAATCTCCCGGAGATTCTTCGGGCTTTTGAGTAACTAAAGTCATCTTTGTCATGATTGTGGGTCATTTTGCCCCTTCTCAGACCCCTCAGAGGAGTGTTTCCTGATATTGCTAGAGTGCAGCCAATCCCTGTTCAGTGTTGAAGTCCCAGTTTGCCTTGGCCTCTGGTGCCACCTCTTGTGCCCAAACTTCTGGGTTTAAGATGCCAGTAGGGGCCTGCTCTTGCAGCTGTTTTCAGGCTTTCATCAGAATCCATCATCTCTCCTCTGTATTAAATAAAATCAGGAGGAGTTGGTGGCAATTATCCCAAGTAGGATGGTGAGTTTGGAAAATGGATTCCATGAGATCAATAATGGCCTGGGGCTTTTCTGAGTAGGAGCAGGTGTGGTATTCCAGTTTAAGAGGTCTGTAGTTGTGAAGGGCTGGTAGTACAAAACAGGCCTCCCACTTTGGATAGTCCCATCCTTGCCAATATGGCCTGGACCCTGTGTTTCACAGAGGGGTGTCTGTAGCACCGGTTGTGCCAACCAGAGCCTCTTTGCTATTGGGATTCTGGGGCTTTGTTCAGAAGGGGTTGATATTCCTGGAGGTACCGACGGTGGGGTGTTTCAGGGAGATCTGCCTACACTTCCAGGCTAAGAGGAGAGACTGACATTGGGTGTGTTTCTGGGAGATCTGCTTGCACTCCCAGGCTAAGAGGAGAGACTCAAGCAGCCAGAGCATATGGCAGTGGTGGTGGGGTGTTGGGTCCTCTTCTGAGGACCCTTAATGAATGACTGGCTTCTGGAGCCCCATTCCCTGTGCAACCAAGACTCTGCTCTGTCCCTTTTTTCCAATGCAAAATTGAACCCAAGGGGGCAGAGTCTGGGCTATCTCTAACCAAGAGTCTATGTAGGGAAACTGATAAGGGTGGCCAGGAGTTCCCATGAGAACCAGCCACACTGCATGGACCCTGGCTATATCCAGGATCTCTTCTGAGGGCCAGTCAATGTTAAAAGTGTGCCACTCTACTTCATATAAGGTTTGGAGGGTGCCAGGACTCATCTGGATGCCATAATCTCCAGAAAAGCCCTTCTTGAAATTCTTGAGCATGCAGTTTAGGATGGTAGGTTTTGACTGTGATGAGCCATTACCCTGCATCAGTGGTGCAAGACAGACAAAGGAAAGGGGTTGCCTCTTTCAAGCCCACTCAGATGCCTGCCTGTCTGCATCTCTTGCAAGAACTTCAGCTTTTCTTAGCTAAGGCTCCTGGGCAGAGTTGGGGTTGGCCGTTATGCCATACGACATAGCTGTGGAAAAAGGTTAGGGACACCTCAGGCTCTGTAGCACAAGCTGTGGAGTAACAGACTGGAATAACAGTGGCAAGCCTCTGTCATGCTTACTCAAACAATCACTCAGAAGTTACACAGTCCCTCCCTCAGGAATTAACAGTAATAAGTCCACACCCTGAGTCGGTGGTGCAAAACAGATGAAGGAATGGGTTGCTTCTTCTGAGGCCACTCAGATGCCCACCTGTCCATGTCTCTCATGAGAACTTTGGCTCATCTTAGCTAAGGTGCCCAGGCAGAGTTCAGGGTGGGCCATGATGCTGTTTGATGTACCCTCAGAAAGCAGGTTAGGGCCTACTAAGGTTCCATAGCACAAGCTGTGGAGTCACAGACTGGAATGCCTCTGTCATCCTCACTCACAAACACAATCACTCAGAGATTATGCAGTCCCTCCCACAGGGTCTGCCCTATCCTGGGATCTTGATATTTGAGACTTTGAGAGGTGATTAGTCTCCCCTTCTGTCCATAGTTGGGCCTGCCTGAGGACTTGGCACCTAGGGCCTTACCTTTCCAGAGTCTTCTGGCACTGTTCAGTCTGCCTCCCCAGTGAGTCAGGCTGAGGTGTGAGGATGTGGCCAATGGGGACCACCTCAGGAGGAGGTTCCTTAAAGAGGATGGGTGGCACCCACTCCTTTGCTCAGAGATCACCATCAGCCATGCCCATCAGCCCCAACTCAGAGGCACAATGGGCCTGCTCCATTGGGTTTCCTGGTCCTGGAACCAAATGTTGCAGCAGACAAAACTTAGAAAATGAAAAACCCAAGCATGCACTCAAAGAAGTGGAGGGACAAAGTTTTATTATGCATGGGCCCAGAGAAGAGTTGAGTCTCCAAAAAATCAGTGTGCCCTGTCTTGGCTTTCATAAGTTTATCTAGGGACTTTAAGCAGGCAAATTCCTAAGCAAGCAGGCAGTCATGGGTTACAAAAGCAAAAGGTGTGAATTTAGCTTATCTTCCTAAAGCAGAAGGCTACTAGGGAGGAAAAGAGTCATTATCTGTTTAGAGTTGTAAATTCCAGTTGAAAGGGGAAGGCAGTGAGTGCTTATCTTCCTAAAGATGTGGATTCCAGGGAGAAAGGGGAGGAAGGGAGAAAGAGACTGAGGGGTGCTTATCTTCCTAAAATTGTTGGTTTCTGATGGGGGGCGGTTAAGGCTGCAGCACTTTCTTTATCACTTCCATCCAGGGTTTTCCAAGGCCTTTTGACTGAGCCCTAATCTCTCAGAGAATTGGAAATGCTCAGAGCTTCTCAGAAGATGATGTGGAATGAAAAACAAACATGGGATCCTTAAAGCTCAACTGAAATTACTTAAAAAATACTCTACATGTAGATGAAGATGTTTTGGAGAACCTCCAGGAGGACCTCCTTGGCAGCCCTTCCCCTCTCCCACCACCGCAAACATAATCCCCCAAATGGGTGCCCAGGGCTCTGCAGATCTGCACAAAAGAGCAGACCCAATTCCCGACTCCACAGAGTACAAAGCATAGCCCCAGTTACAAGGGCACTCACCAAACCTGGGAATACCCCAGCGGTTACAACTTGCAGGCCCATATCAAAGCAGCCATATTGGGGCCCCTGAGAAACTAGCAGGACAAACTGTGAGTTGGATGGCCCACCCCTCCACCCTTGGAAGGTGAGGTGGTCTTGAACAATGTCTTGGGGAACCTTGGGAGCTGGTGGGTAACAGACAACCTCCCCTGGGCCTCTCTCTTTGGGCAGCTCAGACAAGTTTCAGGGTCCAGGGAGGTGGTGGTGGGGGCACTCCAAAAACAAGTGGAGTCTCGTGTGTGGGGTGGAGGTTCGAAGATGATGTGGAATGAAAAACAAACATGGGATCCTGAAAGCTGAATTGAAAATGTTACAAAATTCTCTGCATGGCACATGAAGATCTCGTGGATAGTAAGGGCAACTGCACTTGACACAGACTCAAGAACCACACTGAAGCTTATCCAGGTTAAATTTTTTTAAAAATTCATATAAATCCACTTGTCTCTCTTATTTACTTTTGTCTTTGAAGCATGTATTTTGATGACAAGTTTACATTTTATTAATACTCAGTTTTCCAGTTACTGAAAATTGAAATACCAAATTGGGTTTGGTGTTTTCCTAAAACATGCATTTATAATGTACTTCCATCTAACAATGCTTACTTTAAAATGCCGAGTCCTCTCTCTTAAGAGAAAGGGGAAAAAAATTAAGTATCCCTTGGATAAAGCTGAAGAATTCATATTTTTAAAGGTAGTCCATTTTGCTATCCGGCTGTTAATGGCATGAATATTTGATTGTTTATCCACACTGAACTTTTAAACCTTTAGAGAGATTCAACTAAATGTATAATGGAAAAAGGTGAGGTTCTGTTCCCTGATTATGTGGCATGACCTTCACACCATGCCTTCTAACCTGAAAGCCACAGGACTGGAATATGGGTGCTTGCAGGGGCAAGAATTATTCTAAAACAGCAAAAGAGTTGGAAATTTTATGGAGCATCTGTATCTGTGAACTCTAAATGGTAAAAGCTCTTTGTATTTTAATGATGGTACCTTGTCCATAAAGGTCTCCCAGTTGTTAAATTAAAAGAAAAAGATTAGGTCAGGAGAGATCTGGAGGTAGACAAGGAAGCACTCACCCTCTGCTGGTGGGATTGGAAAATGGCCCATTCTGTCGCAGCTGTGAAAGACCACATGGCAAGATCTCCGGAAGCTATTTATGGAAGAAATAATGATATTCCCAAGGGCATTATGTACAACTGCCACTTGACTCAATGAAAGGATCATTCATTGAGAGGGAGAGGGACCCGTGGCATGCCTGATAAAATGTGACTGTTACCTAGGAAAACATCCTTGGCAGCCCTTCCCCTCCCCCATCACCTGAAACATAACCCTGAAAATGGGTGTCCAGGGTTCTGCAGATCCACATAAAAGAGCAGGCCCAATTCCTGACCACATAGAACACAAAGCATAGCCCCTGTTACAAGTGGGACTCACCAAACCCTTGAATACCCTGGGGGGTAAAACTTGCAGGTCCATATCAAAGCAGCCATATCAAGGCCCCTGAGAATCCAGGAAGAAATACCTTGAGTGGGATCACTCTCCCCTCCTCCCTTGGGTTGGCGGGGTGGTCATGGATAATGTTTTCAGGGAACCCTGTGAACTGGTTATTCACAGACAACCTCCCCTGAGGCTCTCTTTGGCCAGCTCACACCAGTTTCAGGGACCTGAGTTTTAGTGGTTGGGCGGCAGTCAGAAAACAGGTGGTGTCTTGGATGTGGGGTAGAAGGCCAGGTATACTACTGCTGTCCTTTGATTTTCTCTTCTGAAAATGAAGCATACCCTTCATTCTGCAATCTGTTCACCATGACAGGCAGGTTGCAAAACTGAAACCAATCAGAACCCGGGGTGAGCTCCCAAACACCCCGGGCATGTTGCAGGTGTAAGGGATGTGGGGCAGAAGCGTGGTCATCCTCTTTAGAATTCCTACTTTGGCCTTGAAGGGACAGAAATTTTGATGGGAATGTAAAAGCCATCAGGACCAGTCGTCAGCCGTCAAGCTCAGAAAGGAGCTAGTTTCAACTCAAATCTGACACAACAGCCCTGCCACCTCTGGCAACAGCCACTTTGCCTTCCAAGAGCACCAATGCAGCTCTGGTTGCCCTCTCGGAATCAGAAGAACACAAAGCATTCCATGCCCAGAGCACTCGCAAAAATTCACTTTATCTTTCACTCTGTAAACCCGTGAAAACTTACCTTCAGGCTAGAGGCACACAATGCAGGATCAAAACAGGAGTCCAGGGTTAGAGCTCAGTTCACCAGGTTGTTCCAATGAATTCCATTCCTAGAACCCTGATCAAGATACAACAGACAGATTGGTCATAAGGGCCCGGGTGTAGGGTACCAGGCATTTCACTGCAAAAATGCCAGGTCCCCTTTAAGTTAGAAATTCAACTAAACTGGTGCTTTTTTAGTCAAAGGCACAAGGATCAAGTGGCAGGTCAATGACTGAGGCCAAACTCACGCCCTCACAATAAACGTTCAATTGGTGCCTCTGGGACACTTGCTCCTCTGAAAATGTGTCAGTCAGGGGAAAACAATCATTCCCTGCTTACTTTTCAAACATTGTGATCGGGCTTAAAAACAAGAGGAGATATTTTCTTGACAGACTTGAAAAACGCGGCCTTCCTTGCACGTCTGTAAAATCTCTGGAATCCCCTGAGACATATAATGGTATGGCAGCAACTCAGATGAATGGAAGTCCTTACTCCTGGCTACCATCTGGGTTGTTGACAGGGATCGTTGACTGTTTCACATCCAAGTACTTTTACATCTGGTGGCTCCTACTAGATCTGTAACTCTCGGCTGAATTCCATATTTGTCGTTACCTTGACAGGGTTAGGCAGCCTCATTCCTTTGCCTTTTCTCCTTAAGATAATAAAAGATACATTATTTTCTTCATTTTACATTTCACTTGGAACAATTCAAAAGCAATAGAAAGTCATATCACACAGCTATGATTACCTGCTTGTGCATTTTGTTTAACTCACCTTGCAGCTTCCTCACTAGGCAATATTTTCAAGCTGAATATCTTCAAACAGGAGTAGAGCTGGCTAGACGGCCCAGGTCAGCACTTCTCAGGCATTCTGTGAGAAGACAACAAACCCAAGTATTTTTATGTAGTAGACTTCTTCATTTTAATTCTCTTTTTATTTCTCATGATGCCACTTCATTTTGTGGGAACCTGATATAAATGTACAGAAATCTTTCTTTTTAAATTAACATTGAACCATGTGTCTTTCTGGTCATTGACTTTGATGCAGGTAATATTGCCAGTCGTGACCCCACTCCTCTTTTTTAAGTTGCATTAATCCCCAAGGCTGGAATTTCTTGATACCATGGGTGAGAGGTATCCTAAAGCAACAAAATAGAAAGTACTTATCTTGGAGCATCTCTATGTGTAATCTGGTAAATGTCTGCTGTGTGTGTGTTTTTATTTGTTTTATTTGTTTGTTGGACTGTTGTTTTTAATGTGCATTGTCAATAAAGGTACAAAAAGTAAAAATGAAAAAAATTAATTTAAAACATACATGCAAGTGTTGGAGAGGATGTAGAGAAAGGCAGAGGGATGCTCATTCAGTGCAAATGAGATTGTGAAATGGCAACTCCTGCCACTGCCAAGTGGAAGACTGTGGGGTCTTCAAGAAACTAAGAATCAACTTGCAACCGGGTCACAGCGGCATGATTGACATACACCATCTGAAGTAAAGACAGAGTGATCCATAAGAGGAACTTCGATCTGAGTTTGATCCAGTGGTCCTGGTCACACCTCTGGCCAACCGCCAGCACTTCCTGCTTTGGCCGGCCCAATCCCCAAAGCTCTACCACTCCCAATCCCACAGATCACAGTGGAGGCCTCAGATGTATGTACTGTTGTCCACATGGGTCCTGTCCTGTTTCAGACACTAGGAATGCTCTATCCTGTGGTTCCCAATACATCCGTATCCCTCTTGTATAATAAACATTCGCATTTACAATGTGCATGTTAGGAACCCAGTTGGTTTTGCATTTGCTTTTTAAAGGAATGAAAGATAATTTATCTTCCTCAGTTCACATTCTCTTTGGTGATATTCAAAGGGAAATGGAAGTCCTACCATGCAGCTATCTTGACTACCCTGTTGTAAGTTTTCTTTACCTCATCTTGCTGCTTCCTCAGCAGACTGAGTTGCTAGGCAAATACATACAGAAATTAAAAAGAGCTTCCTAAATTGGCCATTTTCACATCTCTGGTGCATTCTGTCAGAAGACAAGAAAGCCCCTTATTCCTAAGTAGATATCTTGATTTGTAAGCTGTTTTCATCAGTCACAATGCCACAGAATTGGGTGGCTCCTTCATGCAGATATGTACAAAAGATAAAGAATAAAACTGGTGTAAAAAATAGTTCATTATTGGAGAGTTGATGGCCCACAACCCTTTTGCCAGCCAATGCCTCCCTCTATACTCCACAGCCAAAGGAAATGTTTCATTGGAAAAGCTGCCCCACCGCCAGTGAATGTGGGCCCATCTGCATTGGGTACTGTATTTACTTGGACCACAAGAGTGGCTGTGAGAGCCAGAAAGGAAACTAACCTTGCCTTGCAGAAAGCCTGAATTTCCAAGATGCCTACTCTGAAATGTGCCAAAGCTTTTCAGAAATTATTCCTAGAACATATATAGCTGCGTGAAGGCCTTATAAGCCCAAGGAGAATAGGAGAGGGCTGTGGAGCATTTGAACAAATCCTTTGCCCTGTGTAAACAACCAGAGCTGGGATCACAAGTTTTATAATGAACTCTTCCACCCCAGGTTTTCTAGGGGCTTTTGACCAAGCCCCACACAATCCGTCTGTGACTTTTAAGTGCTCAGAGCTGATCCAAAGATGATGTGGAATGAAAAACAAACATGGGATCCTGAAAGCTGAATTGAAAATATTAAAAAGAAACTGCACAGAAGATGAAGTGCTTTTGGAGAATAAGGGCAGCTGTGCTTGATACAGCCTCATGAACCACACTGATATCTATCTGGGTTTTTTTTGTTTGTTTGTTTGTTTTTCTTTAATTTGTGTAAATCCACTTGCCTCTGTTATTTACTTTTGTCAGTGAAGTGGGTATTTTGATGATGGCTTTGCATTTTATGAATAAATTTGCAGTTACTGAAAACTGAAATTCCATGGTTTTGGTGGTTTCTTAAAATGTACCAATTATAGTTTATATCCATGTAATAATACTTACTTAAAACTGGCCAGGGTTCCTTCTTGAAAGAAAGGTTAAAAATTATGTGTACTTTTGAGAAAGCTGAAGAATTCAAAATTTTAAAACTAATCTTTTTTGCTATCCATCTGGAAATTAGATGCATACTTGATTGTTTATGCAAACTGAGCATTTATACCTTTTGAGAGATTACAATAAATTTATAATGGAAAAATGTGATGTTTGTTTCCTGAGTATGTAGTAATGCCCCCACACCACCCTTTCTAAGCTGGGCTTCACAGGACCAGGACTATAAGTGCTGTCAGGGTAGAGTGATATCATAAAGCAGTAAGAGTTGGAACTTCTATGGAGCATCTGTATCTGTGATTTGTAAATTGTAAATGTCTGTGTATTTTAATGAATGTACCTGTTCCATAAATTTCCCCCATATTTTGGATTAAAAGAGAAAGACTAGGGTTGGAGAGGATCTGGCAGTGGACATGGAAGAATTCATTGTGAGTTTGGTGTGACTGGAAAATGGCCCATGACCCAGGTGCTCTGCAAGATGATATGGCAATAACTCCAGAAGCTGTGTATATAGGTAAAAGCAATGTTCACAGCAGCACAATGTACAAATGCCACTACTCTAAGATGGGATTGTTCCTTAAGATGGAGAGGGACCCGTATCATTCTTGGTTAGATGTGGGTGATACCCAGGAGAACTCCTGGGCAGCCCCCTTGCCCTCCCCACACCACCCCATATCAGCCACCAAGAATGTGTGTCCAGGGCTCTGCACATCCACCCAAACCGGTACACCCAATTCCTGCCCAAGTGTAAGACAAAACCCAGCTACATCTGGGCCCCACCCAAACCGGGTGTACCCCAGAGACTTCAACTTGTGGACCCATATAAAAGTGGCCAGTAGCATACATCCATCAATCAAGCAAAACTGTCCCCAAGTGGGATAGCTCACCCCTCCTTCCCTGTGGACTGGGGTGGTCTTGGACAATGTCTTGGGTGGACCCTGGTGGCTGATGGGTCACAGATTTCTTCCCTTGGGCTTGTCTGTCTGTCCAGCTTAGACCAGTTCAGGTTCCTGGGTGGTGGTGGGCACTCAGAAAAAAGGTGGATTCTCAGGTGTTGTGTGGAGGGCCAGGGTTCCTGTGGTTCCTTTTGATTTCCTCTGGAAATGAAGCTTAGCATTCATTCTAGAATCTGGTCACCATGATGGGCAGTTTGCAAAAGTGAAACCTGTTTGCTCCTTTTGCCAAAATAACTGAACCATGACCCCCATCTGACCAGCCAGTCTCCCCAGTCCCTATGAAATATGGCCCAATGTTAGCCCCATCCATTAAAATGACCCACTCATAACCCCAAACTGGCTCCACCAAGTCTCCCATGCCCCAATGACAAATGGCCAAAATCCTCACCCTCTGCCCCTAAAATAACAGTATGCCTTACCTCAAAACTTATCACAAGATTGTCAAACAATCTATTGAAAATTCCAACACTCTGTCTCATCCTCCCCAAGATGCCCTGCCATTTTCCTTTGTCTTCACTAACACCCCACCCACATGCTGTTTAAGGGTAAGCCCAAATCTGTCAGATGGGCTGAAGTCTCTTCAGACCCGAACCATTGGGGTGGGCTAAAATCTCTCTTTAGACCCTTGCCACTCCAGCAATCTAATAAACTTTCTCCTAACTTTGAACTGCCTCTGAGAGTCATTGAACGGGGCTCTAACAGTTTGTTGCAGAAAACCTGGGAGACCTCGTTGAGGCAGATCAATTCCATTGTGAACCTCGATCCTGCCATTGCAGTTTCACCAACAAACACTGGACAATGAGTTGACTTTGGGTGAGTTTCAGGACTTCTCCAGAGGATCCTGTCTCTTTTTTGGTAATCTGCCTTCTTTCCTCTGAAAATCCTAGCTCTAGGTCAAAAATCCTCTCTTGCCTCGGGGAAGTGTACCCATCACCTGACCTCCCAGCCCCAGGGATGTTTGGCTCTGGGTCTGGTCACCTGCCTAACCAGTTTGACAATAAGAGATCTGAGGACACTTGCATCTCTTCTCTCACACGCCCTTTCCCAAAGAGGTCCTTGAACTCACCCTCTCCACTCTGACACTGCAGCAAGTGGTCTGAGATCTCCTAAGTTCAGGCTTTTCTTCTCTCTCTTTCCCTCCCTTTGCCTATCAAATCTTCCTTCTCTATAACTTCCAACCTCAACCCCTCTGATCATGCCTCCCACCACCATACACACTATCAACACCCACCAAACCTACTCCATCCTACTCCCATTCCCCTATACCTCCCCCTCAACCTTTTCCCTTCTATCTACTTACCACCCATTCTCAAGCCTAACTCCCTGCTCTCAATCCCCCTACCCCAGGTCCTGCTTCCCTCTCTGAAAAGTGGCTGAAGCAGAAAACATTGCATGCATTCATGTACCCTTCTCCCTCTCTGATCTCTCATTTCTTATTAATACAGAAACCACTTAACTCTGCCCTCCCTTAATTCCCTGAACCCTTAACTCACTACTGAATCTCAAAAGTGGGGGTCAATGAAATAGTTTCACAACCCCTTACAAACCCTCTTTTGTCCTACCTGCAAAAATTCCACCTGTTCACTCCCTCCCTCCCTCTTCTGTTCCCCTTTTCCCACCAATCCCAGTCTGAAACACTGAAATTCCTATCATTGCTGCCTACCAATCCCCACTATCCTGTCCCTCTTGATGCCCTGCAAAATATCAAAGCTAGAATTACTCACCTCTTACAAACAAGCCTTTAGCTTACTCCTAAATTTTAAATCTAAGTGTATTCCTAAAAATTAATAATTCAAAATATATGTGTTAAATATCTACCTATCTAAACTGCTAAATTAAAACTTAACTGCATTTAAACTGCTCAAATATTCTTAACTAGTTGCTAATTACTGTCCCCCATAAACCCCTCCTAAATCCATTTGCAATCATGTATAGTCAACCCAATGTCCTAGGAAATTTCCCCCTCCCACGTCACTCTTAAGTGACTACCTCCCTATTTTAAGCCAAACACGGCATGCACTTGGGCAGCATGCCCATGAAAGCTTGCTCCAACCACCAATAGAACCCACAGCCCCAGGCTTCACCCCAGAAGAGTGAGTCTACCTAAAAGCCTTACACCCTAAGCCCCTCTAAGCCCTATGGACTAAATCTCATCTAACACTGCTAAGTACCCCCACAGCAGCCAAATTGGCCGGCATCTCATCTGGGTCCATTTTACTGGACTCAAACCTGTGCTACAACCTATGGAAACTGGTCCAATCACACCTACCTCAATTTCTCAGGCTGCAAGCTATGAAGAAACATCCACTCCAGACCATTACATCTGCGAACCACAAGAAGCAAGACTCTTTTGCACACTTCTGGGTGAGACCAATCCTAGATCAGACCCATAATATATCCACAGACTGCCAAGTAACTATAGTTGCTTTCTTTGTGCTAATCTTTTTCTTCCTTATTTCTCTAATTATTTGGCCATGACAGAGTGTACCCACCCCCTATTGTGCCCAACCTGTAACCACTCCTTTATCTGGTGGCACCCAAAACCATAAAACTCATGCTTAGAGCACTCTTCAACTACTTCCTGTCAATTTTACTCTGAGAATTACAAACCTCCTACCAAGCCCCCTTTAACACTTCCCAATTGTTACTGTGAGTCTCTGACCTCTGGCTTCAAGGAGATCTCTTATCATAAGCTCCTGAACAAATATATTTCTTCACTATTATCATTCTAATAATTATATACCAAAATCATGATGACCTCCCTTCCACTCATTTTTGTCCTGCAATTTCCTCTCACTCTGTGTTCACATGCCCCTCAGAATTCCTTGCTCCCCCTAGCTAACCAACCAGCACAATATCCTAACCTATCTTCATGCTGGCTTTGTCCCGAACTATCCAAAACAATCTATGCTAATCCCTTCTTCAGGAAAAAAGTGAAGAGATACAGTAATGTTTACCCAGGGCCACCTCAAACCAAAATCAATAACCAGATTTCAAGCTCTTTTACCAACAGAACGGCTGGCCATAAGTAAATCAATATACGATCTACACTACCAAACACCATAAACAGAACCCCTTTGTTCCAACATAAACATCTCAAATCTATACTTCCCCTTCTGTGTCTTAGCCAGTACCACTAACACCAATACTCTCAGCCAAATACCCTCAAACCAGTGCAGACACACATTACAAATGATCAGGGATGACACACCCAAACCAGTCGGTAAGGGCACCTGCTCCTCCTCCTGCGTCTGCATAACTTCAGCCTGGTTGCAAGTATGCAACAGTTCAAATGCCTATAATCCCTCCCACAACCTCTCACCACATCAATGGAGAAATCATGGAGTTTCCTGTCAGGGCAGATCCCCTGGGCAAGTTGCTGACTCATATCCCTAATCAACACCTTCTAATCACCCACTGGCTGACATGGCACCTACCTACCATTAAACATCACCTTCCCCATGCTTTGGGATCCTGCCAGAGGATATCTCTAGGCCTTCCACAATGCATCATCACCAAACCCAGCCCGAGCCCAACTAATGGTCCTATCAATATTCCATAAAATTGTCACTAGCATCAAAACAACTGGATGCATAAATAGAAACTGTAATTTATCCTTCTACATAGCCCCTGGAAATCAATATGGACTGTCATTTCTCTTTTGAAACTCTCTATACCATTTTCTTCTTGCTGAGTAGGAGGGCACCTGCACATTAGTCTGTGCTGTGCCCTGGGTGGGATATACCAATATCTCAGCCACCATTACCTCCTTTATACAACTCCTCATCTCAAAATCTAAACATGCAATACATGTCCCCATAATGATCACTCTTGGGCTCCTTGGAACTGTTGTAGGAGCCACCTCATTAGGTCTCTCTCAACATCAATACTCACAGCTAGTCACAACCCTCACCAAACTCAGAAGAAATAACCACAGGGTTAAAGGCACTTGACATGCAACAAAGTCCCTGGCCAAAGTAGTCTTATAGAATAGAAGGGCACTTGATACTCTAACAGATGTCCCAGGTGGCATGTGTGCCTTTTTGGAAGAAGAGTGTTGTTTCTGCATAAATTGTTTGGGACAAATTCAATCATCAAAGAAATTTAAAAAAATAAACCAAAACTTAAAAAATTCTAATTCTACAGGGAGTAGGGGAACCTGGATCGTGTCTTTCTTCATGCCCTTTGTTCCCTTTATCATCACAGTTTTTGGTCTATTAATCATTGTCCCTTGTCTTTTCAGAATCTTCTGACTTCATCTGAAAAACAATACACAGCCCAAAACACACACTGACAACTTCCTGCACATGAGAAATGTCAGTTAATTGCCCTAACCACAAATTTTGCTGTTCTTGCTAGTACCCTATCCCCAGAATATTTAAGAACAAACCCGAGTCAGTTGGGTGAGCTGAAGTCTCACTTCAGATCCCCACCATGCTGGCAATCTAATAAATTTCTTCACCGGAACTTTGGTCTGTCTCCAAGCCTCATTGAACCAGGATCTAACATTTTATTGTAAATATGTAAAATGAAATAGTAATAGAAATGTTAAATTGTAAAAGATAGTGTAAAGTCAGGTTAGACTTAATATAACCCATTATAATAAAGATAGATAATATGGTAACAAACAATTATAAATGTAAATGATAATTCTAATATAATAGAATTTAATTATAACAAAAATTCTAATTATTATATTCCAGCTCTAAATATTTGGCATAATAATCTCTAAGAATGAAATAAATTATTGGTTTAGTTATTCAATTTCCATTTAGGCAATAATTCTTTTGGGATATTCAAATTCTTATACAGGAATTTCTCACATCTTATTAGTATAAATTACCGCAGATAACAAGATCATTAAGAGGGCCCCAATATTTCAAAACAGGGCCCCTCAAAGCTCAATAAGCCAAGGGTCAAGGAAGAAATGACAACAAAAATGAGAAAATATTGACAACTCAATGATGAGACAATCTTTTCTAAAACCACCGGACATCCAAGCTTAGCATAATAAATAAACTGTTCAAGGAACTGGAATTGGCCTTCAGGCCCTGGGTTCCAAAATGGCTCCCGGCAGTAGATGCTGGCAAGGCAGGATCAAGTACCTCTCAACTCTGTGGGCCCACAGAAAAGCGTCTGCTGGGTGGTACTGGCAACAGGCTTAGAAACTGTGCACTCCATTCCTCCACCACAGGGATCCTCAATGGGCATGGCCCTAACATGTTTGCTCCAGATTACTTGGGGCTGGGGGGTATGGAGGAAGGACTCTTTTGAAAAGAAAGCATCTAGAAAGAAGGCAATGCTGAATGGGCAGTCAAGAATGAGAGAGAAAATAAGCACATCTTAGAACAAAGTAATTAAGTTCTAATTCTGTTTTGTAGTGTGGGTGTGGTGGTGGTTCAAATATAGAAGTAAAATGAATAAACCACTAGGTAAACTCATGATTATGGGGGAAAAATGAAAACACAGCTGTGGTCCAAACAGGCACAGGCAAAATACACAGAAAAACCATGACATATTGATAAAGGGGAAGTATGGGAAAAGTGTGCCAAATATATGGTATGGATCATGGTTAGTGGAGATCATTTGATATTATCTCATAATCTGTAAGAAATATTCCACCATGATGTGATGTGATGATGGAGGATTGTTGTATGGGAATTTGGACTGACTGCATGATTGTTTTGTTAGTTCACATCTTCTGTAATGAAAATTTATTGACAAAAATAATAATAGGGTGGGTTGGGGGAAAATACACCAAATGGAAGATATGGACTCTAGTTCATAGTAAGATTTTGATGATATTCTATCATGCACTATTTGGTGTATTTAAAATAGAAAAACAATTTTTAAAATATATGGTAAAATACAAACTTTTCAAATAAGAATTAATATCTATTATCATTTTCATATAAATTATTAGCTAAGAGTGCAAGCATTGCTCAAAACATAAACTAAATGCTCCTTGAAATTCAAAGTTTTTAGCTCTTTTTAAAGAACAGTCTTTAAAAACAAGAGGCACCAATTTCATTTAGTAGTGAATGCATTTTGTACAAACTTTTTTAGACAGGTTTGTCTTTTTTTAGTTAAATAATGTTAACTACATCAAGTGTGAGAATATTGATAAGAAAGTTCCAAATATTTCTGATTCCTTAATTTTTTTAATAATCCCACTTCTGATTTGATCATTTAAAGGAAACCTTTATGAATTATTTTAGGAATCTTTACTCGATTGATAGCAAGCTCTAGCTATTGCTGCAATAAAGCACTTCTGATTTGTCTCCATTTCCATTGAGTTGTTCTCAAGTATAAAGGGAGTCCGATGCAGTTATCCATATATAAATAAATGCTATTGTGTCATATTCTACTTCTTTAGAAAGTATTTCTGAAATAAAATGAAAGGTATTTTTACAAAGGATGTAAGGAGCAAACACAGAGACACACTCACACATATACACACAAACAAAGAGGCTCAACAGCACCCCACCCTCAAACTCTCTCCTATGGCATGCAGAAGCCCCTGCCCAAACCCAATAGGGAAAAGCCATTGGTAGGCTGACCAAGGAGATATAGACTGACTTGACTATGCACCAGATGTCAGGTTGGTGATGGGGTGGATCCATAAAAATCAAGAGCTAATCCTCCAGTCAGAGTACAGCCATCCAAGTCTAAGCACCCATGATCACACACTCCATCTTTGAAGAGCAACAAAAGGAAGACCTGACTAGAGAAATTAATAAATCCAAAACCTTTGTTTATAATAATCACCACCAACTTTCATTATATATTTTTTTAACTGAAGGATATCATTCATACATGAACATACAAAAACATGAATTATATAGTAAAAGTTGTGAACTTTCAAAATAAACAGGCATAACACTATACAGGGGTCCCATACATTACATCTCCACCAACACCTTGCATTGTCGTGATCCATTTCTTATGAACTAAGCAAGAGCATGGTCAAAATATTGCTAATTTAGTAAATATCTCTCATTAAGTGTATTTTTCCATTAAACTACCCTATATTTTTTTATTCAACAAATATTTATTAGCAGCTACAATATGCTAACTGTTCTAAATGCTGGGGATACAGCAGTGAATGAAATGAATAATATGTCTTGCCCTCAAGGACCTTACATTCTATTTCAGGAGACAGACAATAACTAAATAAGAAAAAGATACATAGTAAATACATTGTAAATGGTATTAAAAATAGAATAAGTAAAGGGGAGACCGAATGTTGAGATCTTGAGGGGTTGTAAGATTTACTGAGAAAATAACATGAGCACAAACCTGAACAAAGGGCCCTATGCATATATCTAAGGAAAAGTATACTATGCAGGGCCAGCAAGTTCCAATGTCCTGAACCAAAGGAATTCCTTGAAAGAAGCCCAGAGTGACTGGAGGAGGTTGAACATGGAATAGAGTGGTCAGACATGAGTTAGAGCGATGGCTGGGAGGAGGGGTGAATGCTTGATCACACAGGGCCTTTGGGCCACAATGAAGACAACAGCTTTTACCCTAAGTTAGGTGGGAGCCAATGCAGGATCTTGAGTAGAGGATTGATATGGTCTGACTTATATTTTAAAGAATCACTCCAGTGTTACGGTGGAGAAAAGGGGCAAGGACAAAAACAGGGAGACCAGCTAGGAAGCTCTGTGCATAATCCAAATGGGAAATGATGACTACAAGGCAGGTGAGAAGCAGTAGTCAAAGCACAGATATAGTTTGAAGGTAGGTTTGGTTGTGGGTACATAATAAAGACAGGAGTTAAGGACTAATGCCTAAGCATTGTGAAAAACAAAGGACTAATCTATATGGAACATAAGCTATTCAGCTTTCTGCAAGTTGAAATGCAGATGACAACTTCTGTAGAGTAAAAATGACTACTGTCTAGGATCTGAATGGGCAAACCACAGCAACCACTATGGAGAAATAACCCACTGACCACAGATAAAAACTGGCATTTTCAGTAGAGTTTGGTACCTCTACCTCCCTAAGAGAGGATATAAGAAGATAGGGTAAACTGTGTCAAATAAAAAAGAAATCCAGACTTGGTAAGCAGAGCCTTTATTCAGAAGGATAACTACAAAAGGGGAAAAGAGCTCTTGCCATGTAGGGAGGAAAATATTGCAATAGGGTTAACACTCTGACCATAAGATCTACAAGTGTCTCAAGAGTTAGGTAAAGCATTTTTCTTTTATAGAGAGGAAAGAATTGAATGTAAGGAAGTGGAACGAAAAGTTGGCATGATCAGATAGTAGATCTGAGAATATTTTATGCTGCAACAGACTATTTTCTGGGAGGTGCCCTTAAAGTTGACCCTTAGAGGAAACTTAACCAAAATTTGGTTAACAAATATTTTATTTCAATTGACCAGTAAGGACAAGCAGTTCAACTTATCATTTATGAGGCACAGAATGGGAATTTGGAAGGTCTGTTTTTTAAACAAGTCTATTTTTTGATACATATTAATAAAGCATGCAATTCATCCAAAGTGTACAATCAATGGTGTTTGTTATATTCACAGAGATGTGCATTCAGCACTTCAACTATTATTAAACCTTTTCATTAATTCAATAGTAATAATAATAAAGAAAAAACATACTAACAAACAAGGATATTCCTCTACTCTCAATCTCTCTATTTCCCCTGCTGTACAAGCTGCTATTCTGGCTATTTTTGCACAAATATTTATTTGTTTAGGTTTATTCACATATCATATCATCTAGCCAAAGTGTATAATCAATGGCTTTTTAAAAATAAAGTCCAAAAGATTTTTATTGTAAATTTGTAAATTAAAATAGGAAATAGAAATGGTAAATTGTAAAGGAGATTGTGAGTTTACGTTAGATTTAATATAATTCATTATAAGAAAAAGATTGTATGTCAACAAACATTTATAAATGTAAATCATAATTCTAATATAATAGAAATTAATTATAGCAAAATACTAATTTTTATATTTCAGCTCTGACTATTGGACTTAATCTCTAAAAATGAAATAAATTATTTGTTTATTTATTCAATTTCCATTGAGGCCATAATTCTTTCCAGATAATCAAATTCCTATTTGGGAATTCCTCACATCTTATTGGCATAAATTACCACAAACAACAAGATCATTAGGATGACCCTTATATTTCAAAAGAGGGACCCTCAGAGCTCAGTAAGACAAGCATTGAGGAAGAAATGACAACAAAAATGAGAAAATATTGACAACTCAGTGATGAGACAATCTAATCAAAAGCTACTATTTATCAGATACATCCAAACTTAGTGGAATGGATAACCTGTTCAAGGAACTGGAAATTGGCCTTCAAGCCCTGGGTTCCAAAATGGCTCCCAACAGTGGAGGATGGCAGGCAGGGTCATGCTACACCTCCAGTTTACAGGGACACAGAAATGTAGCCACTGGGTGGTGCCTGACAACTGGCTTAGAGCATATGCTCTCCATTCCTCCACCACAGGTATTCCCAGTAGTCATGGCCCTAACACATCTGTGGGCAAATTACTTGGGCCAGGGGGCATGGGGGAGGGACTCTTTTGAAAAGAAAGCATCTATAAAGAAGGCAATATTCAAAGGGCAGAAAGAATGACAGAAAATAAACACATCCTAGAACAAAGTAATTAAGTTCTAATTCTGCTTTGTAGTAGGGGAGTGGTGGTGGTTGAAATATAGAAGTAAAATGAATAAACCACTAGTCAACTCATGATTATGGGGATAGAATGAAAACACATCAACAGTCCAAATAGACACACACAAAATACACACAACAACTGTAGCATGTTTATAAAGTGGGAGAATGGAAGAAGTGGGACAAATGTATGGTATGGACCATGGTTACTGGTAAGAGTCTGAAGATATTATCTCTTAACCTGTAACAAATGTTCCACCACAGTGTGGTGTGATGATGGAAGACTGATGTATGGAATGCTGGCTGAATGCATGATTGTTTTGTTAGTTCATAACATCTGTTATAAAAATATAAATACAAAAATAATAATGGGGTGGATTGGGGGAAAATACACCAAATGGAAGATATGAGCTCTAGTTAGTAGTAAGATTTTTATATTGTCTCATGCACATATTTGGTGTATTTAAAATAGAAAAACAATTTTTAAAATACTGGTAAAATACAAATTTTAAAATAAAAGTTATATATATATTATCATTTTCATATAAATTATTAGCTAAGATTGACAGCATTGTTCAAAATACAAACTAAATTCTCATTGAAAATGAATGATTTTAGACCTTTTTAAAAGTCCAGTCTTTAAAAACAAGAGGCCTCAATGATTTCATTTAGTAATGAATGCATTTTGTACAAAAATTTTGAACAAGTTTGTCTTTTTTTTTAATTTAATTAAGTAATGTTAACTACACTAACTTTAGAGAATAATGATAAGAAATTTCAAAATGTTTTTCTCTGATTCCCCAATTTTTTAATAATCCCACTTCTGATTTGATAATTAAGAGGAGACCTTTATGAATGATTTTCGGAATCTTTACTTGATTGATAGCAAGCTCTAGCTTTTCTTTCAATAAAAGCATTTCTGATTTGTCTCTATATCCTTTGAGGTGTTCTCATGTACAGAGTGATTCTGTTGCAGTTACCCATGTGAAAATAAATGCTGTTGTGCCATATTCTACTTCTTTAGAAGTTATTTGAAATAAAATGAAAGTTATTCTTACAAAGAAAGTAAGGGACAAACACGGAGTCACACTCACACATATACTCTCAAGCACAGAAGCCCAAGAGTTCCCTACCCTCAAACTCTCTCTTATGGCATGTGGAAGCCCCTGTCCAAACCCAATAAGGAAAGGCCATTTGTACATTGAACAAGGAGATCTAAACCTACTCAACTATATACCAGATGTCAGGTGGGTGATGGGAAAGTTTCATAAAAATCAAAGGCTGAATCCTCCAGTGATAGAGTACAGCCCTACATCTCCCTGCACTCATGATCACAGCCTCCATCTTTGAAGAACAACAAATGGAAGGCCTGACTAGAGAAATAATTAAATCAAAAACCTTCATGTATAACTCGTACCACCGACTCTCATTTAATATATTTTTTATCAAAGGATATCATTCATACTTGAATATACATAAAAATGAAATATATAGTAAAAGTTGTGAATTTAAAAAATAAAGAGGTGTAACACCGTACACAAGTCCCATACTTCACCCCCCGCCCCAATATCTAGTATTGGAATCCATTTTTTTAAAAGTAAGCAAGAGCATGGTCAAAATATTACTAATAACTATATTTCTCATTTGGTGTATTTTTCCATCAAACTGCCCTATTTTTTTAAACAAATATATTTCATTGATAAATGTTAATAAAGCATGCAATTTACCCTAAGTGTATAATCAATGGCCTTTGTTTTATTCACAGAGTAGTACATTCAGCCTTTCGATCATTAACTTTCATTATTCATTAGCAATAATAATAAAGAAAAACAGACAATCAGAAAATCAAGGATATTCCTCCACTCTTAATCTTTCTGTTTCTCCTGCTGTACATAGCTCCTATTCTGGCTATTCTTTAAAAAATATTTACCAACCAGTTTAATTGAGATATATTCACATATCATATCATCTAACCAAAATTTATAATCGATGGCTTTTTTAGCTGTTGAAAAGATCTTTATTGTAAATTTGTAAATTAAAATAGAAAATAGAAATGGTAAATTGTAAAAGAACGTGTAAGGTCAGGTTATATTTAATATAATCTATTATAAGAAAGAGGTAGTACGGCAATAAAAATTTATGAATGTAAGTAATAATTCCTATATATAGAAATTAATTATAACAAAATTCTAATTTTTATTTTTCAGGCCTAACAATTGGACAGAATCTTTAAGAATGAAATAAATTATTGTTTTAGATATTCAATTTCCATTGTGGACATAATTCTTTCTGGATAATCAAATTCCTGTTTGGGAGTTACTCACATCTTAATAGCCTAAATTACTGCAGATAGAAAAATCACTAGTAAGACACCAATATTTCAAAACTGGGCCGCTCACACCTCGGTAAGCCAAGGGTCAAGAAATAAATGACAACAAAATTAGAAAAATATTGACAACTTGATGACTACACAATCTTATCAAAAGCCACCAGATACCAGATTTATCAGAGATATTCACAATGGAAAACCTGTTCAAACAACTTGAAATTGCCCTTCCAGCCATGGATTCCAAAAAGGCTCCTGGCAGCAGAAGCTGGAAAGGCAGGAACATGCTACCCCTCAACACAGTTGGCCCACAGAAATGCAGCTGCCTGCTGGTACCTGGCAATTTTCTTAAAGAGTGTGATTTCTCTTCCTCCACTGCAGGGATCCTCAGTGGGTGCCGCCTGGACATGCCCACCCCCAAATTGCTTGGGGCCAGAGAGCATGGAGGAGGGACTCTTTGGAAAAGAAAGCATCTAGAAAGGGTATTTTCACAGTTCAATATATGAATCCAGGGTTTTAACAACATTTGTACTTCAATACCAGTCAAAACTGTAAATAGGGTTGGGAAAGGGAACAGGTGAACACTGTGGATTTGTGGGTATGTGTTTGAAAGTACAAATTTGTGAATGCTTTAATGGCAATATGACAAAGAAGGGTTACTGGTTTAGGGTGTTGGATGGGAGCATTCAGGACAGAGTGCACCTGGAGCAGGCTTCTAGGGAGGGTAGGAATGATCATTTTGTCATAATGTGTTGATTCAGTGGGTGGAGATCCACATAATGAGTAGGAAGGATTGTACTCCCATACTTGGGAGAACTAATTTGTTCACAAATAGAGAGGCAGGAGTCTCTCAAGAGCATGGGTGTTTCCTAATAGGGGAGGACAAACCAGTGTGTCAAGACCTCTAGTTGCATGTAACTATGAATCTTTTCATCCAAGGAGTGAAGCCAGGAGGTCACCATGGGCCCTGAGGGGAGGGGAAGGAAGGAATACAATAGATCAAACAGGGGGTATTTAGTGGAAACGGAAGTGTTTTATGTGATCTTACAATGATGGACACAGGAAATATTAAATATCATCAAAATTTGTAAAAGTGTATGGTATAAAATGTAACCCATAATATAAACCATTGACCATGTTTAGTAGCTATTTTCCACTATGTGTATATCAGTTATAACAAAGGTACCATCTACATATAAAAAGGTATTAATATGGGAAGGAGGAAAAGTGGAGCATGTTGGGTATATGAGAGTCCCCTGTATTCTGTATGTGATTTTACTGTGACCTAAAGCATCTTTGAAAACAAAATGAAAAGTAATAAGACACTGGGGAATAAATGGAATAAAATGTCACTGTACAGGCAGAAGACCAGATATGACAGTGATGAAACGCAAAATGTCAAAAAAGTTTTTTTTTAATGTTTTTCATTTTTTAATATTTCAATCTTTTAATTTAAGTTTATTTTTAGTTTTTTTTTTAAAATATGTATTATATTTCTTATATTTGAACTTATCATTATTATTTCATTTTCCTATTAATTGCATTTGGCTATTTTAATGGCTTCATTTTTAAAGAAGCTTTGGATCACAGAAGGGTTACAACTGGGACAGGGGAAGATCATTGGTGTGGGGTGTCAGTGATGGGGGATACATGTGAGGAAGTTCATGGGCATACATATAAGGTATATAAAAATGTCCAAATGTTCACAGGGCATTGTCACAGTGGGAAGAGATTCACACAATCACTGAGAGAATATTGAATTCCTATCCTGGAGAGCTCTGCTACATTCTCTAATGGAGCAGCAACAGTCCCCCAAGTGCAGGGGAAATGACCGGGAAGGAAGATGATCCACTGATGGCCCCTTGATATTGATGACTATGCTTATGAACCTTTGATCTTAAAATTGGAACTTAACCTATTGTTGTGGGGTGCCTAAGAGTTGCCTTGTGAGACCCTCCTTGTTGCTCAAATGTGGCCTCAAAGTCAAACTCAGCATATAAATACATTACTTTCTCCCCAGCGAGGGTCATGACTCTTAGGAATGAGCTTCCTTGGAACCAAGAGATTACTACCAACCACTGGCTGGTGATGCATCTGGAAAAATACCTTGAATAAAAGGTGGAAAATATAAAGACAAATGAGTTTATAGGACTAAGAGACTTCAAAGTGTGTTGGGAAGTCATCCCAGAGGTAACGCTTATGCACATCTAAACAGGCTCTCATAGACTGCTAAAGTGGATACTACCCCAAATAATGGGGCTCCTGAGGGCTCTGGAGACACCCAGGTCCTATGATCAGTGCTGATAGCTCCAGAGTTTGGTGCCTTGCCAGTGGGGCCTGTTTTGGAGTTTGTGCTCCTGAGAGTGAAAGAGTTGGACTCAATTATGGCTTCCCTACACATGGCTCATCTGTCCCTTTTATTTAAAACTATACTTGGTGCTGGGGTTTGTAGGTGTACATCCAAGACACATGAGCTTATGGGCTGTCCATGTACCAGCTGGGCCCAGAACCTCAGCAGAGTTGCATTACCTAATCTACAGTTCATTGAACTCACCCAGGACAACTAACAAGGAGATCATGATGGACAACAACTATCCCAAGGAACACAGAAGGTCTGTAACTGCAAGCAAGATCATCCTATCCATCTTCCCCATGGGATATAAGCCCCCTCTCAATTAGAGGTGGAGTGGACATCACCATCCCAGAATCCTCAGGATTGGGGAATGAACTATGGACTAGAGTAGACTTACTGATATTCTACTATAGACACATTGTGATTCTAGCATTGAAAGATATTACAACATTGATGTGGAGGTAGTGACCACTGGAAGCTCTATGTACAGGGAGAGGGAAAAACAGTTGTAATATAGGAGTTTTTTCAGAACTTGTGTATCATCCTGAATGATATTGTAAAGACAGATATAGATCATTTTATATTGTCACATAACATACAAAACTCTGTGGGAGAGAGTGTAGACTACACTGTGAACTATTGTCCATGCTCAGTGGCAAAGCCCCAGGATGTGTTTATTAATTGCAATGTGTGTGCCACACTAATGAAGGATGCTTTGTGTGGTCAGGTGTAGAAGGTGTGGGGAGTGGGACATATGGGAATCCCTATTTTTTTGTGTAACATGTATGAAATTTAAGTGTCTTTTAAAAAATAAAAATAAAATTTAAAAAAGAAAATAATCAGGACATTGTTGTTCCATTTCACTGTGTTAATCATGTGTTCTAACTTTGTGAGTGAATACCAGTGTACAGCAGGGATTAAACATTTCTTGCAATTAGTATTTAAAATTAATCAAGATAGTGATTTCCCTGTTCACTATATGACTCCTGTGTTTTAACATTGTTTGTAGTCAATTCCAGTACATTGCAATGAATAAAGGAAATAATTCATTTAGAATCTGAAACTAATCTAGACAGGTTTTTCACAATTCACCATGTGAATCCTGTATTTTAACATTGTAAGCAAATATCAGTACAAAGCAATGAATAAAGCAAATATTTTTGTTATTATTTGAAAGTAAACTTGAGAATGTTTTCACAGTTCATTGTGGAAATCCTGTGTTTTACAAAGAGTGTAAGTCAATATCACTGCAGAGCAGTGAATAAAGCAAGTATTTCATTAGTTTCCAAAGATAATCAAGGTTGTGTTTACACACTTCACTTTGTCAATTCTGTGTTTTAACATTACTTGCAGGTCAATATCTGTATGTAGCAGTGAATAAAACACGCATATTAATTAGTTTTAAAAATCAATCATGGCAGAGTTTTCACTGATCGCTATGTTAATCCTGTTTTTTTGTATTGTTTGTAAGTTAATATCAGTACAGTGAATAAAACATGTATTGTAGTTAGTTTTGCAAACTAATCAATATAGTGTTTTCACAGGTCACTATATGAATCTAGCATTTTACAAGTGTTTGTAAGTAAATGTTAATATAAAGCAGTGAATAAGGCGTATTTTAGTTACTATTTGATATTAATCAAAAGATGTTTTCACAGTTCATTATGTGTATAATTTGTTTTAACATTGTTTGGAAGTCAATATGATTACATAGCAGTGAATAAAGCACATATACTAGTTAGGTTTTGAAACAAATCAAGATAGTGTTTTCCCATTTCACTGTGTGAATCCTGTGTTTTCACATTGTTTGAAAGTCAATATCAGTGTATAACATTGTATAGAACATCTATTTTAGTTACTATTTGAAACTAATCAAGATAGTGTTTTCACTTTTCAGTATGTGAATCCTGTGTTTAAAAAATGTTCATAAGTCAATATAGTGCATAGAAGTGACTGAAGCATGTTTTTTATTTGGTTTTCAAAACTAATCAAGATGGTGTTTTCACAATTAACTATGTGAATCCTCTATCTTCAGATTGGTTTGTAAGCCTCTACCTGTGTACAGAAGTTAATAAAGCAATACATTTTATTCACAGTAAAATACATGTGTCCTTTTAAACATAGAGAAATGGGTAAGAGTTGGAAGGACAACTTTTCAACATTATGGCATAGTTTAGCTATCATGTTCTTGGACCTGTCTTGAAAAGGTCAACCACAAAACTTCACGTGCTGGAGAAATTAAACAGTTGGTCCCAAGAGTACTGCTTATAACTCTGTCATGCTCAGTGGTCCCTTCCTCCTTTGCTTTTTCCATTTGACATGCTCAGTGCAGTGCTCACCTCTCTCTTCTGACACTGGATCACTGCAGATTGCCAGTTATACATGCTGTCATCACAAGTCATTTTTTCATGTCAAGGATATATTGAGCCCTCTGTTGGATTTTCAAGAGCTCTCTGCAGTTTAAAAGATTAAGAACACTCTTATACTAAACTTTAAAAAGTTAGAGATTAGAGATTTGAATTTGGTTCATCAAACAATGTAAGCTGACCTAAGAGTGACCCAGTCTGTAAGTTATAATTGAAATATTTTCTTTGCATAAAGATAGGGAATCCCCCAAACTTCAGATTTACAGTACTACAATTCATACTACATACTACAATTTCAAATGGAACCACAGTTTCTCCTTATTGGCATGCTATATATTTCATATATATTCTCATTTTGCTTATCTTAGTTTTCAAAATGCTTGAAAGTGCTCAAGTATAATTTACTTAAAAGAATTTTTTTCTTTACATCTAAGATAGGAATTTATGGATAATTTTAGGTAATTTTAATATTTCCCCTTCTGGATAGCATCTCAAACCTCAGGAATATTTCCATTGTTTTCTTCTTTGATATATGATCAATTTTTTTCTTATCAATTACACTATATTATTGTTTTAGATGATTCCCAGAAGTGCTGGGATTATGTAAGAAGGGGAAAATATCAGGAGAATAACATGAAAGAAACCAGATTGATCTCAGATATATAAATTAAATTGTAATTATTCACTGCCTACTTTTTTTTAATTTTAAAAGATGCTTACATTACATAAATATTACACAAAAATGACAGGGATTTCCAGTTCCTCACCTCCCACACCTCCCATAACATCCCACATAAACATCTTTCGTTAGTATGCCGCATCACCTGTAATGGATATACACATCCTGGGGCTTTGCCACTAAGCATGGACCATAGTTCACATTGTAGACTACACTCTCTCCCACACACTTTTTGCCAAATACTATTTGTATTTCATATTTGAAACCAAGGGCTATGTCCCAGCTGTCAGGTAGGTTTGTCTCATTAAGGGAATTTGAAGAACACATAAATCTAAGTTAAAAAAATAATGAGTTTCTTAGAAGTTTTTCCAACCTGTCCTAGAATAACAAGATGGATAAATGCTATATCTTATAACTAACATAAAGTTTCCCATAAGAAGAAACCATTGAGGGGTCCTTGGCTTGCTGGAGTTTTGCTAAGGCAATCAGGCTTCATGGTTTTCACTAACAGGGAGGGACTGAATATTTACCTATAAATCTAAACGGCTATAATCTTAAATAATCTCCTAAGGAGCATGTAGTCAAGAGATCCATAGGTATCACGAGACATACAGGATTACCAAAATAAAATGAAGAGTGGAGGGGTCAGATGAGTCCTGGAACTCTGGTGGGTGTTTTAGAAAGTAGAATGGAGGCTGGAAGCTTGGGTGGGAACAGGGAAACCCTCAGTTTCTATGTAAACATCGACATGTTGCCACCTGAGGTGCTGCAGTAAGATGACAAGAGGAACATTTTATTACTTCATAAGTTAAGTGTCTCTAAGTGTCAACATTTGTCACTCATCAGGTAAAATCCCCCCATATGATTTACAGTTAGAGAATAATGTCCAAAATAATTTAAAAAGAAACCATTCCTACATCAAATTCTGGCAATGATATGGAGCAATGGAAACTGTCATTCATTGCTGGTGGGAATGCAAAATGGCACATCTTCTTTGGGAGATAATTTGGTAGTTTCTTGCAAAACTAAACATAGTTTGACCATATGATTCAGCAATCATGCTCCTAGCTATTTATCTGAATAATCTGAAAACTTGTGTCCACAGAAAAACCTGCACAACATTGTTTATAGCTCTATTCAAAATTCCTGAAAACTGTAAACAACTCAAATGTTCTTCCAAATGTGAATGGATAAAAAAATCTTGTAGTATAGCCATACAATGACTATTATTCAGCAATACAGGAAATGACTATGAAGCCATGAAAAGCTATGGAGGAATCTTAAATGTATATTGCTAAGTGAAAGACACCTATCTGAAAAGGCTGTCTACTGTGATTCCATGTATATTACATTCTGGAACAAATATATTTCACTCTTATTCATATGAGTTATCAAAATTTTCAAAATCATTGATACGTAAGCCAAAGTAAATTAAAACTACCAACAGTCTCATTAACCAGATATAAACACTGATTACCTTTATTTTAATGTGTATAAAATGAATTTGTACTGTTCTGTAAAGTTGCAACTTCTAATACTCAATAAAGTCTTTTAGGATTATACGAATATTGATATTGCATATATAAGCTGGTTTTTTGCAAAATATAAATACAAATATACTACAGAGAAGGAAAAAGAATAACAGCTATGTATGGCATGGGAAGCATAGAGAAATTGAGAAGTTATGAGTTTTGTTTGTTTTTTGTTTATTATTATTATTGGAATAATGAAAGTGTTCTAAGAATGAAGTGATAAATGCACAAATATGTGATTACACTGGATACCACCAATTGTACACTTTGGAAGGATTTATGATTTATTATGATGTATCAATAAAAGTGATTTGTTAAAAAAAAAAAGGCACTTTGTATTCCAAAAAAAAACATAGGCAAAATTTATAAATAAAATCGGAAAAGAATGGATCAGCAAAACATAAAAAAATAGGGCCAAAGATATGAATAGACATTTCTCCAGAGAGGAAATACTGATGGCCAAAAAGCACATGAAAAATGGTCAACATTATTATCTTTTAGAGACATGCAAATCCAAATTACATTAAGATATCATTTCACACCTTATAGAATGTCCATTATAACAAAAACAGAAAACCGTAAGTGCTAAAGAGGATGTGAAGAAATAGGAACACTCTTTCACTATTGATGGGAACATAGAATGATGCAGTCCCTTTGATAGACTGTTTGTAGCTACCTCAAGAACCTGAATATAGTACCGCCATATGATCGTGCAATCCCACTACTAGGATTATATTTAGAACAACTGAAAGTAAGGACTGAACTGACATTTGCACACCAATTTTCATTGCAGCATTATTCACAATTGCTAAACAACTCAAGTGTCTATCAACAGATAAATGAATAAACAAATTGTGGTTTATACATACAATGGAATACTATTCAGTTGTAAAAAAAAAAATGAAGTCAGGATGCATATGACAATATGGATGGATCTTGAGGCCATCATGTTGAGTGAAATAGGACAGTTACAAAAGGAGAAATATTGTATGGTCTCACAAATATTAACCAAAATGATGAGTAAACTCAAAGAGGTAAAATCTAGGTTATGGGTTACTAGGAAATTGAATGTGGGTTGAAAAGGAGCTGATGCTTAATGTAGTAGAATTTTTAATAAGGTGTATTATAAATGTGTGGAAATGAATAGAGTCAATGGTAATACACTATGGTAACTATAGCTAACACTACTGATTTATACATGTGATTGTGGTCAAAAGGGTAGTCTGTGGATGTAATATGTCAATTGAACGGAAGCTAGAGAAAAATGTAGGGACTGTATGGATATAGTGATTTTGGTGGTGGATGAAGATTATGGTTGATAGTATAAGAATGTTCTTCCAATTAAAAGTAAGAATATAGTGATACATGGGAAAATTACACTTAATGTAACTTATGGATTATAGTTCACAGTAATATTGTAATATTTTTGCATTAGCGGCAAAAAAGATTGTATCAATTATAAGAGACAATAGGGGCTATAAGGGGGTATGGCATTTTTCCTTTTGGAGTAATGAAAAAAATTTTAAAATTGACTGAGATGATGATAGCACAAATCTGTGATGAATATGAGAGCCACTGAGTGTATACTTTGAATGGATTTTATAAAGCATTGGACTTTATAATGCAATGAATCCCATGGTGTAAGAGGGACTGTGGTTAACAGAAAAAATATGAGAACATACTCTAATGAATATAACAAGTACATAAAACTAATAATGTGTTGTTAACTTGGTGGATTAGGGGAAAATAAACCAAATATAAGATTTTGGCTATAGTTAGCAGTAATGTTTTGATGATGCTCTTTCATAGCTTGTAACAGTTGTTTCACAAAAATGCAAGGTGTCGGTGGTCAGGAAATTTATGGCAGCCATGAATTATGTTATGCATGTTTGTTTTGTTAATTTTTTTTT
>JAQZBX010002686.1:7116-52440 GCA_029593785.1 Cabassous unicinctus
ACATAATTGATTTAAAATATTATACACAAAATAAGAAATATATATGATGACTGCCATGATGTTATGCTTCTTTCTGGTCTACTAATTTTTGCAGTAATCAATGTGATACCAATTTGTGGTTATAAAGCATAAGAAAATGCAAAAAAGAAATTCTTGGAAGGCAGATGTAAACAGATATGAAATTTTTTTAAGATAAGTACTGCCTTTGCGGTGTCTCATAGGTTTTGATATGTTGTGTTCTTGTTTTCATTTGTCTCAAGATACTTACTGAATTCTCTTGCAGTTGTTTCTTTGACCCATTGATTATTTAAGATTGTGTTGTTTAATCTCCTGTATTTATGAATTTTCCTTTCATTGGTTCATTATTGATTTTCAGCTTCATTCCATCAATATCAGAAAAAGTTTTTTGTATAATTTCAATCTTTTCAAATTTATTGAAACCTATCTTGTGACCCAACATATGGTCTATCCTGGAAAAGGATTCATCAGTGCTTGAAAAGAATATATATCTTGCTGTTTTGGGGTGTAAAGTTTTATAAATGTCTGTTTGGTCTAGTTCATTTGTCATAGTATTCAAGCTCTCTGTTTCTCTATTTATCTATCTCTATTTATCTGTTCTCAGTAGTTCTCTATCCAATACTGAGAGTGGTGTGTTGAAATCTCCAACTATTATTGTAGAGACATCTATTCTGCCCTTCAGTTTTGCCAGTGTGTGCTTCATGTGTCTTTGAGCACCCAGGATAGGAGCATAAATATTTAGCATAGTTATTTTTTATTGGTGAAATTCCCCTTTTATTAATATATGATGAACTTCTTCATCCTTTATAACAGTTTTGTGTTTAAAATCTATTTTGTCCAATATTAACATTGGTACTCCAGCTTTTTTTTTTTTTTTTTTTTTGGTTACTTTTTGCATGGAATATCTTTTCCCAACCTTTCACTTTCAACCTAGTTGTGTCCTTACATCTGAGGTGAGTCTCTTGTAGACAACATATAGATGGCTCATTTTGTAAAATCCATTCTATCAGTCTATGTCTTTTGATTGGGGAGTTTAAGCCATTAACATTCAATGTTATTAGTATAAATGCATTGCTTACTTTGTTCCTTTTATTCTTTTGTTCTCCATTGTCATATCTTACTATTATCTGTCTTTTTACCCTTTAATTTAACCTTCTTAATTTATTCATTTCTACATTCTTTTCTAAATCTCTCACCCTTGTTTTTTTCTTTTCTTTTCAGGCTGCAGCACTCCCTTTAGTGTCTCTTGTAATTCTCTTCTTTTGGTAACATACACTTTCCGTTTTGTTTGTCTGTGAAAACTTTGAACTCATCCTCATTTTTGAAGGACAGTTTTGCCAGATACAGAATTCTTGTCTGGCAGTTTTTCTCTTTCAGTACCCTAAATACATCTACGACTTTCTTCTCACCTCCATGGTTTCTAATGAAAGGTCAGCATTTAATCTTATTGAGGTTCCTTTGTATGTTTTAGCAGTTTGGCATTGTTTATGAATTCCAAAAATAGTTATTGGATTATGTTTGTAAACTGGTCTTTTCTTCTGGGCATATTAGAGTGTATTGGATTCAGATATTTTACTTTTGCTTGATTAAATAATGATTAAGGCTTTGATTGAGCCATGTCAGTAAGATGTTGCATCCCTGCCCCCTTGGTGGGCAGGGACTCATAGAGAAATTGCACCACAGAGAAGGGAGGTTGGAGTTTTTGAGCTGGAGTCCCAGGAAGTAAGTAGACAGAAGAGCTTGGTTATGAGGAATGAGAAAAGGCCCCAGGAAGAGAAACAGGCCATTTGCCTGATAGTCTACAGCCGGCCTTCTGGAGATAGCAGAGGAGCTGAGCCCAGAAAGAAGCAAGCCCCAGGAAAAGAGGAAACCGGGAAGTCTGAACCCTCACAGGTGTCGGCAGCCATTTTGCTCCAACATATGGCAATAGACTTTGGTGAGAGAATTAACTTATGCTTTATGGCCTGGTAACTAAGATTCTGCTACAAATAAATACCCTTTATAAAAGCCAACAGATTTCTGGCATTTTGTGTCATCACCTCTTTGGCTAACTAATATATATGCAATGCTTTGCTTTTCTCTTGCTTCTTTCAGAATCCTCTCTTTACCTGTGATATTTGTCATTCTGAATAGTAGGTGTCTCTGAGTAGATCTATTTGGATTTATTCTATTTGAGGTACATTGTTCTTCTTGGATATTGATATTTGTCTTTCATAAGGGTGGGAATTTTTCAGTCATTATTTCCTCAAATATTCTTTCTGCCCCTTTCCCATTCTCTTCTTCTTCTGGAACACTGATAACATGTATGTCTGTGTGTTTCACATTGTCATTCAATTCCCTGAGCCCTGGTCCATTTTTTCCATTCTTTTCTCCTGTCTTTTCCAGTTCAGATGTTCTGTCTTTGAAATCACTAATTCTGTCTTCAAGCAATTAAAATCTTCTGTTATGTGTCTCTAATGTATTTTTTAGGAGGTACCAGGAATGCACCTAGGACCTCATACATTTGAAGCAGGTGCTCAGCCATAGTCTAATGTATTTTTAGTCTCATCCATTGTAGCTTTCATTCCCATCTCTGTTTCTTTTCTTTGTAGGCTTTCAAATTGTTCTTTATGCTCACCCAATGTCTTCTTAATATCCTTCATCTCTTTAGTCATATTTTCCTTCAATTCTTTGAATTGACTTAGGAGATTTGTGAGTGATTATCACTGATCTCTTCAGGATATTCGGTTTGTTCCTTTGACTGGGCCATCTCTTCCTGTTTCCTAATATGGCTTGCACTTATTTGTTGATGCCTAGGCATTGGTATATGTTTGTGAATTTGCTCTGATGGTCAATTTCTCTCTCTTGCCTAGTGTTGTTGTTTTTTATTTATCAGCTCTTTTTTGATTTTTGGTTCAACTTATTCTGAGTCTTTAAAATTGTCCAGCTTAAGTTATCAAAATCGAGACAGAGACTCACTAATGTGGCAGATTTTTCCCAGGAGTTGTGGCTAAAGAGAGACGGAAAAGCAGTTTTTATCCTTGCAATTTCCTGGGTGGTGAGCAGATGGCATTCATCATTGATCATTTCCACAGATGTTTTACTTTCAACCTTTGTTTTCCCAAGTTTCTGGTCTGGCCTGAGCCGAGATTCAAAGTTGTCTGTGCTGGCTGAATTCACTGAAGAGAATCCAGTCTCTGCCCTCTGATGCACTCTCCCTCTTCCTTTGTAACAGCTGACAGTGAGGAAGACATGTGTTCCCCTCTCGGTCAGCTGCATTGAGGTTTTATACAGGCATAATGTCTTGAGGGTGAGCACTGGCTGCTTTTCCAGATCACCGCAGGGGTTTAGTAAGTCATGTTTGTTTTTTCGGGATCTTCATCTCTTTGTCCCACACCCTCCTTGGAGTTGCATAGCACTGTCCTGGTCTGCTGACCCCCAAAGCAGATCCCTCAGACAGCTTTTGGCCCTTTCTCCATTGTTTTTGTGAGAATTGAGCCTGCTTATTCAGACACCATTTTCCTGGAACTCCCCACCTGGCTGTAATTATTTTGCCAGTTGAGGTTCTTGCCTCGATGTTGATGGCTACTGACAGATCAGGGTGGCGCTTGTTGAAGGTTGGGGAGGTTGTGGTATTTCTTAAAATAAGACAACAATGAAATTGCCCACCTTGATTGATTCTTCCTTTCACAAAAGATTTCTCTGTAGCATGTGTTGCTGTTTCATAGCATTTTACTCACAATAGAACTTCTTTCAAAACTGGAATCAAACCTCTCAAACCCTGCCACTGCTTTGTCAGATAAATTTATGCAGCATTCTAAATCCTTTATCATTTCAAAAATGTTCACAGCATCTTTACCAAGAGTAGATTCAGTCTTAAGAAATCACTTTCTTTACCCATCCATAAGAAGCAGCTCCTCATTTGTGCAAACTTAAAAATAAGATTGCAGCAATCTTCAGGCTCCACTTCTAATTCTAGCCCTTTTGCTATTTCCATCATATCTACAGTTACTTCCCCCACTTAGGTCTTGAACTCCTCAAAGTCATCCATGAGGGTTAGAATTAACTTCTACCAAACTCCTGTTAATGTTGCTATTTTGACCTCCTCTTATGAATCATGAATGATCTTAATGGAATCTAGAATGAATCTTTTCCAGAAAGTTTTCAATTGACTTTGCCCAGATTCATCAGAATAATCACTATCTATAGAAATACAGCCTTACAAAGTCTCTTCCTTTCACTTGAACACTTAGAGCCCATTCTAAAGTTATTAACTTGATTAACTTCAATATTATTGCATCCAAGGGCTTAGAGATCCTTGAGGAGAGGGAGAGAGACAGGGAATTGCTGGCTGGTGGAGAAGTCTTATTAAGTTCCCTGTCTTATGTGGGCAGTGTTTGTGGTGCTTCCAAACAATTACAATAGTAACATGAAAGGTCACTGATCCCAGGTCATCATAACAGGCATAATAATAATGAGAAAGTTTGAAATATTGTGAGAATTACCAACAGAGACATAGACTAATAGACTTGCTCAAAACAGATTTGCCACAAACTTTCAATTTGTAAAAAGCACACTATCTGCAAAGTGCAATAAAATGAAGCAAAATAAAATGGGGTATGTCTGTATATTAGCAGCTGTAACAAATAACTCCAAAATCACTACGGCTTTATTTAATAAAAATTTATATTTTGTTGACACAACTATCCGCACAAGTCAACTGGTTTCCTTTCCTCTGTGCAGTCATTCTGGCATCCAAACTTCTTCAATGCTAGAGCTTCACCATCTTCAACTTGGGATTTCAAAGTCATGCTGGTATCATTCAGTTGAGAGATTGAGGGAAGAGAACCAATATGAAGAAAGTATACTTATTCTCTGCTGGCTTAGGGCTGATGTAACACATTACTTCCTCTACCATTTAATTGGATAGAACTAGCCTCGTGGCCTGCTCTAGATTCAAAGAACCTGAAGAATGTATTTAAACTGAATGCCCAGGAGGGAAATGAAACAGTTTAGCTAATACATGATGTTGTCTCCCTCACCATGTTTAAACAGGCTAATGTTTCATTCTGACATAATACTTATTTTTCACAAAGTGAGATAAAAGTATAATAAATTATCATAGGATTTTACAATCCATCTACATCAGTGCTACATGATTTTTTTTTTAACTTTGCAATTTCAGGAGAAGGTGATTGGCTGCTAAGTGCCCCTATAGAGTTACATGGCCTATGGTATTCATCCTTCAAGACCAACAACTGAATTTTATTAACATAAACAGTCACGATCAGATTCTAGGTAATGAATGATGCCAAGCAAAAATCCCAAGGCTTGATATGTGAACAGATAGTCCATTTATGAACTTCTAATGTAAATATGTATTACCTAGTGACCAAACTGCTCACTTCCCCTATCAGTTTTACATCATGAGAAAACCTTAAAATAACTTCAACTTCTTAAAGGATAGGGAAGGCACCATCCTGTGATTCTAATCCTGACCCTGTATGTAGCTACACTAATACCTGCATTTATTTCTATTCTAATGAGAACAATTATATCCTCATTCATTAATGAATACCAATGAGTCAACAAGGATCTCAGTGCATATGTACTTTCACTTCTTTCTTTAGAAAAGTCAGTCATTATTAGTCAGTAGATTCCAAACAAGCTCTATCAAAGGAAGTCAAAGCACACTTCCTTTTGTTTGTTTGTTTCTTTTTTTTTTTCTTTTGATATATTGTTACCTATAATTAAGGTACAATGGCAGATATGGAGTTGTCTGAGCCATAATTCATATCCTTTTGCAGATGCTTTTTACAGCTGTTCCTTAGTCATTTAAAAATATTTTCTTATTTTGACACCCCAAACAATCCCTAAAATATCAAAAATTGCCATTTTTTACCTATATTGATTCAACAGTATTTATCAGATTGTCTACTAATCACCAGGCACACTGTAGTAGCACTAGGAATATAATGATGGAAAAAAACAAAACAAAACCATAGTACTTTCCCTCATGAAGAGGCAGGTATTACACAAATACTCAGATAAACAATGTAAAAATTTCTATTACTTAGCGTTTGCTGTCTAAAAAACCAGCCCAAAACTTAGTAGCTTCAAACCACAATTTGCTAGTCATAATTATTATATTCATAATTCTATGGTTCCACAGTTTGGCTGTGCTATGCTTCTGGTTTCTGGCTCTTCCGTCCTTCTATTTGAACCTATAATTAGTACTAGTTGGTAGGTGTACGTCCAAGAGACTTAAATCTTTGGGCTGTCCATGTGCCAGCTGGGCCTCGAATCTCAACAAAGTTGCAACACCTACTTTCCAGTACATTGGTCTCATCCAGGACAACTAACAGGGAGGTGATGATGGACAACTACCATCCCAAGGAGCTGAAACAATCTACAACTGCAAGAAAGAAAGTCCTATGCATCTGCCTTATGGTATCAAAGCTCCCTTTCAATTAGAGGTGGAGTGGGCATCACCATTCCAGAATCCTCAGGATTAGGGAATGAACTATGGACTAAAGTAGACTTACTGGTATTCTACTATAGATTTATTGTGATTCTACCAATGGAAGAAATTATGTCATTGATGTGGAGACAGTAGCCACTGGAGGTTCTGAGGGCAGGGAGAGGGAAAAACAGGTTTATTGCGGGGGCATTTTCAGGACTTGGGAATCGTCCTGAATGACATTGCAACAACAGATACAGGCCATTATATATCTTGCCATAACCTACAGAATTGGGTGAGAGAGTGTAAACTACAATGTAAATTTAATCCATGCTTAGTGGCAATGCTCCAAAATGTGTGCATCAATTGCAATGAATGTACCACAATAATGAAGGATGTTGTTAATGTGGGAAAATGTGGGAGGTGTGGGAAGCAGGGCATATGGGAATCCCCCATATATTTTTTACGTAACATTTATGTAACAAAAGTATCTTTTAAAAAAAAATAAGTGCAAAATGGTGGCATTTTTCAGGATATTGGTATTGTCCTGAATAATGTTGCAGGGATGGATACAGGCCATTATAGATCTTGTCATAACTTACAAAAATGTGTGGGAGAGAGTTTGAACTATAATGTAAACTGTAATCCACACTTAGTGGCAATGCTCCAATGCATGTTCATCAATTGTAACAAATGTACCACACTAATGAAGGATGTTGTTAATGTGGGAAAGTGTGGGAGGGGTAGAGAGTGGGGCATATGGGAATCCCCTACATTTTTAATGTAACATTTATGTAATCTACGTATCTTTTAAAAAATAAAAAATAAAATAAAATAAATAAAAATTTAAAAAAAAGAAAGTATAGTGACTAAAAATGGCCAGAGCAACTTAACCAGACAACAAGAGCAAATTTGGTATGCGATGGAAGAAGGAGACACTAGAAGAGCCAAAAATAAACAGGACCCTGTAAAACAAAGCGTTTTTTTTTTAATTACTATTATTTTTTTAAAGATGCTTAGTTTCTATAAATGTTACATAAAAAAATATAGGGGATTCCCATATGCCCTGTTCACTACACATGCCACATTTTCCCATATTAGTAACATCCTTCATTAGTGTGGAACATGCATTGCAATTGATGAACACATTTTGGAGCATTGCCACTAAATACGGATTATAGTTTACATTGTAATTTACACTCTCTATCACCCAATTCTGTAGGTTATGGCAAGATATAAAATGGCCTGTATCTGTCATTACAATGTCATTCAGGACGATTCCCAAGTCCCGAAAATGCCTCCGCATTACACCTGTTTTTCCCTTTCCCTGCCCTCAAAACCTTCAGTGGTCACTGCCTCCACAACAATGATATAATTTCTTCCATTGGTAGAATCACAATAAGTCCATAGTAGAAAACCAGTAAGTCTACTTTAGTCCATAGTTCATTCCTCAATCCTGAGGATTCTGGGATGGTGATGCCCACTCCACCTCTAATTGAGAGGGAGTTTTGATCCCATAGGGCAGATGGATGAAACTCTCTTGCTTACAGTTGAAGACTCTCTCGGTTCCTTGGGTTGGTCGTTGTCCATCATCATCTCCTTGTTGTTTGTCCTGGGTGAGTCCAACGAACTGGAGAGTAGGTTTTGCAACCCCATTGAAATTCAGGGCCCAGCTGGTCAAGGACAGCCCAAAGATTTAAGTCTCTTGGACATACACTTATCAACTCTAGTACTAATTATAATTATTAATAATTATAATTAATAATTATTATTAATAATATAATAATTATTAATTATTATAATTAATTATAATTATAATTAGTACTAATTATAGGTTCAAATAGACAGGTCAGAAGAGCCATGTGTAGGGAAATCACAACTGAGTCCAATTTTGTCACCCTGGGGAGCATAAATTCCAAAGTAGGGCCCACTGGCAAGATACCAAACTCCTGAGCTATCTGACCCTGACTATAGTGTCTGGACATCTCCAGAGCCCTCAGGAGTCCTGTTATTTGGGGAAGTATCTACTTTGGCTGTCAATGAGATCCTGCTGAGATGTGCATAAGTGTAAACTCTGGAATGACCTCTTGACTCACTTTGAAATCTCTTAGCCATTTAAACTCATTTGTCTTTACCTTCTCCCCCATTTGGTCAACTTGCATTGCTAGTTGGTGCTTGGTAGTTATCCCTTGGTGCCAGGGAGGCTCATTCCTGGGAATCATGTCCCACACTGGGGAGAAGTTATTACATTTATATGCTGAGTTCAGCTTAGAGAGAGGCCACATTTGAGCAACAAGGAGGCTCTCAGGAGGTAACTCTTAGGCATCCTATAATACTAGGCTAAGTTTCAATTTCAAGAGTAATGGTTCATAAGCACAGTCAGCAATATCAAGGGCCTGTCAATGAACCATCCTCCTTCACTAGTCATTCCCCTGTACTTGGGGGATTCTTGCTGATCCATTAGAGAATGTGGCAGAGCTCCCCAGAATGGGAATTTGATATTCTTTTGGTTATTGTGTGAATCTCCACCCACCCTGACAAGAGCCCTTGAACATTTGAACACATTTATATGCCTCACATGTATGTCCAGGTGAACTTCCTCCCATGTATCCCCCATCACTGACACCCCACAACATGAGCCTCCCCTGTCACAGTCATAACCCTTCTGTGAACCAAAACTTCTTCAAAAATGAAGCCAGTAAATTAGCCAAATACAATCAATAAGAAAATGAAATAATAATGATAGTTTTAAAAATAAGAAATAAAATACATAAATAAATAAATAAAAATAATTTGGGATACTAAAAAATAATGAAAAAGTATTAAAAAAATTTTTTTTGACATTTTGGCTTTCATTACTGTAAGATCTATTGTCCTGCATGTACAGTGACTTTTTCTTCCATTTATTCCCCAGTGTCTAATTTTTTAAATCTTGTCTTCAGAGAAGTTTTAGGTTACAGAAAAGTCACATACTGGACAGAGGGGACTCGCATATACCCAACATCCTCCCCCTTTTCCCCCTTCCCTTATTAATAACATTTTATATGTGGATGGTATGTTTGTTACAACTGATGTACAAATATTGAAACATAGCACTAACCATGGTCAATGGTTTATATTATGGTTTAAATTTTGGACCATAAACTTTTATAAATTTTGATGAAATTTAACATGGCCTGTATCCATCATTGCTAGATGATGTAGAACACTTTCATTACCCCCAAAATGTCCCCTGTTCCATTCTATTCTATTCCTCCCTCCCCCTCCCCTTGGAACCCATGGCAACCACCAGGCTTCACTTCTTGAAGAACAAGATTCACAGTTACTTGCAACAACACTAAGGGCCTGACACACCGGTCTGTCCTCCCTTATTAGGCATGGCCCATGCTCTCAGGAGACTTCCGCCCCTCTATCTGAGAACATAGCAGGCCTCCACAGGATGGGAGTCCAACATCTTCCCACTCATTATGTGAGTCTTCACCCATTGTTATAACACACTATGACAAGATGAACACTCACACACTCCCTAGAAGCCTGCCCTAAGTGTGCCCTGTCCCAAATGGTCCCCACATTCAACACCCTAAACCAGTTACCCTCCCTTGCCATATTGCCAGAAGAGCATTCCCAACATTGTAGTTTCAACCATGTACCCAACAATCCCCAGTGTTCACTTGCTCCCTCCCCCAACCCTCTCCCCAGTTCCATGGACAGTCCAACCCACCTTCCCCACCCTACTCCCCTGACAAACCTGCACCGCCCAACCCAATAGTATCACTGCACCCCTGTCATGCCCCTTCACTGGACAACTACACACTTCCTCCTTATGATAGATTTTGCTCATATAGGCGTTGGCTCTGTTTCCTATAAACCTATCTTCCAGACTCTAGCTCTGCGAGTCTGCTCAATTTGCTTAATTCATATCAGTGAGGTCATGTAATATTTGTCCTTCAGTGCCTGGCTTGCTTCGCTCAACATAAGGTCCTTAAGATTCATCCATATTATTCCATGTGTTAATACTGTATTCCTTCTTACAACTGAGTAATATTCCATTGTATGTATATATATTACCACAACTTGTTTATCCATTCATGTGTTAAAGGGCATTTGGGTGGATTCCAACTTTTGGCAATAGTGAATAATGCTGCTATGAACACTGATGTACTCTAATATTAATAGCAAACTTTTCTATGGCACTTACTATGTGTCTGGAATTAATCTAAGTATTTTATAGGCATTAGCAATTTAATACTAACACAACTGTACTATTTATACATGATTTTATAGAGAAACAGAGGTTCAGGGAGGTAAAGTAACTTGTTCAAGTTCTCACAGATAAGCCTAGATTCAATTCCTTTGGTCTTAAACCTTCCTTTTAACCAACATGCTCCAGTGCTTCTGCAGGGCCATTGCTCTTGTGGTTCCTAAGAACAACAGAAAGCCATTGAAGGTTCTTAAGCAGGGGTTGACGTGATCAGATTTGGATTTTGAAAAGTTCATTCCAGCTCAAAGGTGAGTATATACTGGACTAGAACCCAACTTCATGAAAGTAGACCATTCTTATTTTCCAGGCAAAAGATGATAGTAACTTATATTATGGTGATGGTGGTAAACAGAGAAAAAATAGTTAATGATAGATGTTTAGAAAATAACATTGACAGGTAAAATGGGCAGTTGATCATAACTTAAGCATAATGCTTAGAATAGACATTCAGGCTAGTTGATTATATAAAAACTGGCAAACTTTTCATCCATTTACAAATTCATTCGTTCATTCACTGATTCTTTCATTTATTCATAAAAGTAAGAATAGAATCTGAGCGACATGGATTCTTTTGTAGCATTCTTTCCATCACACAAATATTACCTCTTCATTGAACTTCTTACTGGAAACTTTACTGCAGATTAAGTGCTGAAAGGTATTGAATACAAAAAATAAACACATTGAGTATATTCATTCAAACACAAAGCTTAATGAAAGCAAATTGTTCACGACCATCATAGGTATGCTCACAGGCATGAGGGTCAGCAAGTTCATCATGAAGTCTGTACTGAAGGAACTGTGTGGCAAGCAAGGTAATCAGGAAGAAACGTGCCTGCTGTTTCTGAACACACTGTTTTAAAAAAACATTTTTACTCTGAAATTAAGGCAAATAAATTAAGTAGGCTTACTGCTAGGGATAATGTTATATAATAGTTTAGATTTTATTTTATTTTTTTATTTTTTGGCTAAGGGATAAATGGATTTGATCCAAATTATTTTTAACCAAAAGTTATGCTCACTTAAAATGGTGCTTCTGTGGATAACTCTGCTGATTATTGTAAAATGAAAGTCTCAAATCTTCTGCAGTATTATTAACAATTTAAATATTGCAGATAAAAGACTCAGTACACATAAAGAAACATACTGTGTTATTTTCTACAGAGTCCTTATTCCTCCAAAGAGAAAATGTCTGAGACACTTCAGAGTCACTGCAGCTCCCTTTCCCTTGGGGATTGTATTGAGGTTCTGGGCTGCTTACCTGGAGGCAAAGCTGTGCAGAGTGGGGAGGCTGAGGCAGGTCTGAGGACACCTTTCCTTGGCACTGCTCTCTCTCCAGGCTGACATCTGCAGACACCTCACCCTACCTAGATCACTGCCTGTGGGCTAAGCATTTGCCATCTCATGTCATAAATTATCTACAGCTCTAAAGCCAGGTAACAAGAGAGTGGCAATGGATCATTTGCTGCAAATCAATCAACTCAAAGATGTGTCTTGCTAGTACCAAAGAAGATAAGAAAATGCATTAAAGACCATAATCAAAATCATGTAGAAATGACCCCTTGTATTGCTTTTAGCCCTTAGGGAAATATAATGAACAGATTGAGTAGACTTAGTAGGAAATAAGCTAGAATAAAATAAAGAGTGAAAAGGCAAAGAAATGGAGGAAAACTCTGGAAGAATTAAGGAATGTTTATATCAGAAGCTTAATTACAATTGCATTTGAGTATTACCAGTTGTAGCTTGAGAAAAGGGGCCAGGGATGTTTTCGGACCATTTGTGTTTACGCCCAAATTTAGATTTCTGCAGCATAAGCATAAAAGTCTGCCACATGGCGAGCCAGGTGGGCACGTTTCTCTGGCCTCATTTCTTTGCATACATTGCCTCACACCTTCCTATCTCAGTATGAAAATTGTTAGAAGAGGAAGTAAGACAGAAGCTTAAATCCTGTCAATTTAATAGTAGAAATACATGGGTCTACAGTGCAAAAAGCTCTCCAGGCACAGTACATTGAAGTTACAGTTCTGCAATTTTGCTGAACTGAAAGGGTATTACTTTTCTTTGGTTTTAAAAGTTGTGCAGCATTCACATTTTTATTAGCAAGTGAGCATGAACAAAACAGTTTCTGATAAAGACAAAAGCTGTTTTTCCTCTTTATAGTGGATGACCAGAGAGATCTTACAGCTTCACATCAGATCAGTGGAAAAAAAATTATCTGTAAAAAGAATGTACAAACATTTTTTCTACAAAGCTAAATATTTGAGGGAACGTGTCTGGAATGTGTTTCTCTCTCTAAGCTGCCTCCATTTCGTGAAACATCTGTCTCAATTTCCGCTCTTCCTGGAGCCTCCTTTTGGTCTCTCCACAAATCCATTCCTTCTTAATCTGCCTCATTCTGACCTCGCAGATGGAAACCGTATGTTTCTTTGTGCCCATTCTTTTCTCCAGAGATTTTTCCCCAAATTTATAATATCATCATGTATGGCTTCCTAATGCACCAAGTAAGGTACCATCTGCTTTTGGTTTGATTTTGTGGCTTTAAAATGAACATTAACACACACACTTAAATTTTTTTTTTTTTTTTTAAGATTTAAATATAATTTTTAAAAGATTTAAAAGTTCAATTTGCTGAATTCACTGTGTTCATACAATGTTTCAGTACCAAAGGGAACTGGCTTGGTTTTAATCAAGTTTTTTTTTCTGTTTTTAAACTTTCAAAGTTATTAAAGCTTTAACCAGAAGGAATCAACCAGAAGGCAAGGGTGTAGGGGAAATAATCTTCCAATGCTTCTTATGTAAATTCAAACTTCAAAAAGATTCCTTTTGTGGAATAAAAAGTTTATTCACTGTTTACAAGTTCATTTCTGAGTTGCAGAGATTATTTCCCCTTCCCCATGTTTTTAGAACTTCCTGTGTTCCCTTATTCAATCTTGGCTGCCATAATCAAACCGAAAAAAAGCCCCAGGACTTTTTTCTTGCATCTGTAGTGGACACCTTATCATTGATTCTTTCCAGAAAAATTTCTAAGGTTAAGTACAGTCAATTAGGTATGTTTTGGACAAGCAAATTATTTTTTTTATTATACTTCAATAAGTACTTGATTGCATATTGTGCTACAACCTAGAGGTAAAAAGATAAAAAGCTCCAGCTCAGAATTTACCATACAGAGGGTATGGTCAAGCAGAACTAACACAATATAGTGCAGGAAGGGTTGAAATAAAGAAATGCAAAGAGCTCAAAAGCATAGAGGAAGTCATAATTCAGAAATATAAAAGAAATGTTGGTATTTCCTGGGAAAGATAATTTTCAATTGTGAAGCAATTTATCAGAATCTGTCAAAAGTGACATCAAATGATAAGTGAATCTTTAGAATGCAATGGCTCTCTAAAACACCCAGAAAATATCTGACCTAATTATATACCTATTTTATATATGCAGCAGTGATCTGTACATCATTTTGGCATTAAGTATTTTAAAAAATAGCTTATGTGTTTCTTTGCCTTTTTAATGACAGTTAAGTAGAGAAGAAGTGTGGAGAGGAGCAAGAGACTTATCTGTGTGGTCAAGGGAGAATCTGGGAATTCTGGGGATACCATGAGGACATGGCCCCTGAAAGTGGGCTCTGGATATGGTGACCCCAATTGTTCTTAGGCAGATTTACTAAACAATACAAATGAATAGACACTGAGATAAGGGAAGGGAGCTGAAAGTGAGGGTGGTGCTAAATGCAAACAATATTCTCAGAAGCAATAACATTACTTAAACTATGCAAGTAAAAAGAGAGAAGATCAAATGCAATCTAAAACACAATCTCTGGAAAAAAAAACTTTGAGTATTTTGTCAATTTTATAAATGTCTCCAACTGTCTAAGCTCTCAAAAAGGTCAGTTTTAACATACCAATTGTGTTGGTAATACTTCTTATTCAAAATATTGAAAATACATGAGCAATGTCATACTGTAATCAAATAATATAGTTCTTATTTTTCCATATATTTTAGTTTAGTAGAAAAGATACTGAAATTTCAGTAGAATACCATTAAAGGTGTAAAATTTGGTAAGGAACAGGATATTTGAACATAGGAATTCTAGGATCAAAAGGCCTGGAAAATGTATAAACAAATTTCTTATTAGTTATTGTCTCCATGGGAATAGAATTAGGGCTGCGGGGTGAAGGGGACTTTCATATTTCACTCTGCACGTTTCTGTATTAGCTTGAACCTTGACAGCAAAAAAGTGTGCTTGCTGTGTGTTTAGAAAACAATAAATGAAAAATTTTCAGCCTAAGAAATGAATACGACATAAAAGGACATTCAAAAAGAGCAAGAAGACAAAAACTAAAAAGAGACATTAGAAAAGATCACTAAGGTTTGAGAAGAAAAACTTAATTGAGAACAACAATAACAATAACTAGAAGCACGTGTCCTCCCAGGCAAGCAGGTCTTCTTCACTGTGTTTAACTTCAGAACATGAGCGACCTCTTGTGGCAATTATGGATATCTTTTAAATTTGGGCGCTACGCAGGATGACGGAAAAGGCTGCCAGATGAAACTCTGCTTCTTTCACAGATGGAAATAGCCACAGTGATGCCGTCGGGGAACAGAGAGCTCCTCACCCCAGCGCCACTGCCCCAGGAGGCCGAGGAGGAGGAGGAGGAGGAGGAGTCCACACCCAGGCTGATCGACGGCTCTTCCCCACAGGAGCCGGAATTCCCGGGCGTTCTGGGTCCGCACACTAATGAAGGTGCTGTACATCAAAGGTGAACTGTAATTGGTCCACTTGGTCGTTCCTTGAAATTGCCAACCTCCGCTCCACAGGGAACCGGCCTGATCCAAGGAGAAGGTTTCAGAAGAGGCTAGGTTTGAAGCTAGGAGAGGCACATGTATTTGTTATTCAAATATAAAGCGGCTGTAATAATTCTGCTTTGGCTTAATTGAAAGGATCCAATCACCAAAGATTTGTGATGGAAATATTATTCAAAAGCTTTGCGGTGAATTTCATTCCTAAAACAATGGATACTCCATTAGCAAGATCAGGATCTATGCCTCTGAGACAGACCAAAGCAGTTAAGAGAATGATGGTGATGAGAGTAATAATAATATTTTACATTGATGGAGCACATTCTGTCTTCGGGCCATAATGTTCAGCACTTTCCATTATCTTCTTTGACTACAGTAATCTCCTTGCCAGGGTGTTAGTATTACTTTCTTCATTATCTACGAGGAGACTGTAGTTCAAAGAAGTTAGTCACTTGCCAGACATCCTATAGCTATTAGTTGCACAAACTGAATTTGAAGCCAGTTCGCTCTATCATCTGTGTACTTATTGGAAGACAGGCTTCTCACTCAGTCTCAGGAAGCAGCAGACAATGGAAAAGAGAGGAAGGAATTCCATAAACATTAGATTCTATTTTAAATAGCCTGAAGGTGGATCTAAACCAGAGCCTTTAGGAATCCTAGTTCTAAATGTGATTCTATGATTTGTCTAAATTGTTTGCAGAATTTGTCAGTGTCAACCTTGCAGGTAATTAAGTAAACTCCCACCAGAATATTTTTACACATGTAGAGAACGGTGTAGTGAGGGGATGTGAAAAAATACGTAGGCTTCCCAATGCAAAAGTTTGGTTAGTACCAAATGTCTGTATAGTCCAAGCTCTGGAGACACAAAACTGATTTAAAATGGCCACTGTTCTCCAGGATCTTTCTGTCTGGTGCAGGGAGACAGACATGTAAACAAATTCAGAGGCAACAATGTGTTACAGGTATTATAAGAAATGTATGTACAGCACATACTGGGAGAAGAAAAGAGAGGCGAGAGCAAGATGACTAAGACTAAGGGCAAGGGCACATCCATCAAAACTGAGTCAGGTGCAGCCGCCAGACTTCCTGCGTCCAAACACCTGTTCTGCCACCTGCTGGAGGAAAAGCCTTGAGCAAGACACTGAATGTTTTTGTGCCTTAATGTCCCAATCTAAAAAATGGGACAACACATACTAGATTTTACCTCACAGAATTTTTATGAGGATGAAGTGAATGAATGTGGTGCCTAGTCCATAGCAAGAATACCAAATATTACTTATCTATATTGTACTCTTAATAGAATTCATCCATTTTTAAAGGCGCACCAATAAGTGATGTAAAAAGTTGCCTTTTATCAAATGCTAATTATTTGCCACCTGCTTGGCTGAAGTGTTTTATGTGCATTAACGCCTTTAAAGGCCACACCACCCCCATGTACTGGTGCTGTTTCCCCCATTTTTCTGGATATGAAAACTGAAATTCCAACATGCTATAACATTTGTCCTAGGTCACAGAGGTGGTACTTAGTGGTGCTGGGATTCAAACAGAGGAAAACTAAATCCTTAACCAGCATGTTTAATAAATACATCGTACACTTTTCACCTAACTAAATTTCTGTGGAGTGCTAGAATACTCTCCAAACAGAACCAGGAAGATGAACACACAAAAATGAGAAGTAAGTGTAAGTGGCTAGTGAGTGGAAAGCCCCCAAAATAAGAAAATGAAATGTTCCTAGAAACTTGCTTACTTTTAAGGAATTTCAAATCCTTCAGGAATAGTTCATTCTGGCATCAATACCGTACTTGAAGTCTTCTAGCTGAGCCAGAACAACAGAGAAGCATAATGCCCAATCTTTTAAATGTTTTGAAATTTGAAATGTTAAAATCTTAGTCAAAATTATGTCTCAATAATGTCAGTATTGAAACTATATAAAAATCTAAGACTATTTTTATCTTATTTTTGTGTCTAAAATAGTCCGAGGATGAAAAATAAAGTTAAAACTTGAATTCACATTTTAATTTCCAGAGAAGTATCTCCAGAAATTTTGAAACTTAAAATGACATTAAGTCTCATGAATTCATCAACATTATGTAGTTTGACAATATTTTGTGAATTATAAATCTAATTATCATATTTTTACTAATAACATACATTTTAAAAATAATATTCTTAAGCCATGTAACATTGGCTTGAGTTGTGATTATGCAAACTAGAATTAAACTGTACCTGATGTGAACTTATAAAAATTAACCTTAACAATTATCATTAGGTTACAAAGTCATGAATATATAGAAGAATCAAAGGGCTTTTTAAATTTTTATAAGTGGGAAATGTTAATTTATAATGACTGGAAAAAGTTAGCAGATATTAAATATTTTACAACTCTCTCTTAAAGAATTTTTCCTAGATTTTCATTCCTAAAATAGTTTTCATTTTTGAAATTGCTATTGAAAATGATTTTCAATAAGACTTTATGGGTGCATTATTAGTTCTTGATCACAACCACAAATGGACCATCAACTAAAGAGACCAAATGTCTGGATTTGCCCAGGACTGACAAGGTTCCCAGAAGGCAGGACTTTCAGTGCTAAAAACCCAGAAAGGTCCCAGGTAACTAGGGTGAATTGTTCACTGAGCAATCCAAAACAGTTCTTCCATCATGTTCCTCTTCTAATCTCTGCCTTGGCATTTCATCTTCTCCATCCATCTCGCATCTAACAGACTCTTCCCCACCTCCTCCCCCTACCCCTCAAGCTCATCAGAAAGCCTGACCTCCTACTCTACAGATAATATGCAATCTCCCAGGCAGCAGCTCCCTCATCTTCCTGTTTCCAGACATGTACTCTACCTACATCTACATCCTCCTCATCTCCTTCTCCTCTTATTACAACAGAGAAACTCTGTCCTCCCATGTAATGTGAATCTTTCCCAATGTGCTTTGTGTCCCATTACCTACTGCCTTCTCAAGACCCTTTTTATATTCACCCTCTCCTTCCCCTCTGCACCCTTTCCTCAACTTCTGAGCATGCTCAAATGTCCCACAGTTTAGTCATCTCCTTTCATCACACACACAACACATACAACTCCTCCTAGTTATAACCGTCTCTCATTCCTCTTCCTTCACAGCCAAACTCCTCAATAGTATTGTCTATATTTGCTGTAACTTAACAATTCTTGCTGTCCACGAGACATTTTTTCAATTCCTACCTTTCTGGCCTTCTCAGTAGCATTAGGCTGTTGAGTCGTCCCTCAGCCGTAACACTTTCTCTCCCCTTAGCCTCCACAATATTGCCCTTTCCTGGTTTTCCTGCTTCCCTTCTGCTGGTTGCTTCTCTTATCTACTTTGGAAGCTCACTGTCCTCCACATGGCCACTAAGCAGAGAGTGAAGGAGACGGGTGTGTGCATGCACATGCATGTGTGTCTGTGTGCACATGTGTGTGTGCATGTGTGTGTGTGTGATATAGAGAAATAACAAATCAGTATTTTAAGAGATAATCCAGCCTCACAAACATCATTAGAATCTATTGCCTTGTCTATCACCATCATCCTGGCCAAGTTACCGTCATCTTTTGTCTAGACTACAACTCATCTCTACTCTTTCCACTTGTTATTCTTCAGTCTTCCAGCACACCATCAAGCAGAGTCATCTTTCAACATGCAAATCTGATCATTTCATACCCCTGCCCATCCTTAGAAAAAGAAACCAAACCTGCAACACAGGATACAAAGCCTCTACATGTTATATCCCACACATTCTAATGCTTTCTGAGCTTTAGCCACATGCAGCATCTTTCAGTCCTTCCAAAGTGAAGGGACTTGGCACATGTTGCTTCCTCTGTCTGACACACTCTTCTCCTTCTCTCTTGAGAAGTTAATTCTCAATTGCCACTTCCTCAGAGAACCCTTCCATATTTTATTTTATGCTCATATGGTCCTTCATGACACTTATTGCAATCATAATTTTATTGTTGTGTGACAATTTAATTAACATCTATCTCACATAGCAGACATAAAATAGAACTGTGTCTTTGTGCTCACCATCTAGCACAATGCCACTTACAAAGAAAGGATTTAGTTAAGGTTTATTAAGTGAAAGAATATTAATTAAAAGTATATTTCCACACCTCTTTCTTGAATCAGATTTTGTTTCAGTGAGGTATTTAAAAATTGAACCAAAGGCCTAATAAAAATAATATATGTAAACTTTCAACTTTATAAAAAACACATTTTTAACATTTACATGTTGAAAATAGAATTTCTAATAAGGATAAAATTAACAGCGATACTATATCCATTCAGAAATTTAAAATGAATCTTTAAAACATTACAAAGGATACACTAGTGGTTGGGTGAGCTTTAACTGATCTATTCGGCTTAAATATTCCATTTACAGAAAACTGTAGGAAAAAATATGAAATATATCAGAATGGTTTATGGGAAATTCTTATCTTGTTTACCAAACATTCCTAATCACGTTCTTTCTTAGAAATTTTTTTAAATTTACTTCTAATTATCTGCCTCTATCTTTTAGACTTTCCTACCTGCCTTCTTTGTACTTGTATAAGTACCACCGTATACTGTGATGACCGTGAACTTGATGCGATTCCTCCACTGCCCAAGAACACTGCTTATTTCTATTCTCGCTTTAACAGAATTAAAAAGATCAACAAAAACGACTTTGCAAGCTTAAGTATGGATGACAGCACTGATGTCCTTTTCTTATTTACAGACTTTCGATTGTTTTTACAGTGTAAATATTGCTACAGCGAATGAAATTGAATGCCAAAATATGGTTCATGAATCAATTATTTTTTTCTTATTTAAATATTTGGGTTGCTTTAATAATAATAAAAACAACAAATAATTAAAAGTTATTAATAAAACTAAATATATAGTGGTTATGCTATTTTCAACTTAACTACCTATTTTCAACTAAATAGAAACCATAAATAATTATATTTGTATGTGGCTAGAACTTATTATGTTATTACATTAAAAGTATAGTACAAGATATCTTGACCATATATTACATAGGATTTGGCTTTTGAATTAACGTCTATGAAAGTGCAATTTCTTTATGATTGGTGAACACATACCTAAATTCTGACTTTATAATTTTTGCCAACTTAGAAGAATTTTGCTACTTTTCTTCATCGTTTGAAGAATTTTTTAATGCCTGTATCTTTGACTAATAGAAAATACAATAATCCACTATCACCGAGGAAAATGTTTCAAACAATAAAAATCCAAAGTTTTCATAAAACCTGCTATTTTAAATATAATATGCCAATTTCTTTGCTAAAGTTACACTTTCTTATAATTTAATAAATATCAATAGTGTATAGAGGAAATAATGAATTTTTTACAAAATAATTAGCAAGTATTTTGTAAAGTATTGTACAAGTATTTTATTAACTGTCATTGCTAATTAATTTGTATGTAATTTTTATTTATATGAGCAAGTTTATATTTATTTTTATATAAGCAAATGATATTCAAAGGTATTTAATTATTTCCTTCATTTTTTCTTCTAGATGATTTAAAAAGGATTGATCTGACATCAAATTTAATATCAGAGATTGATGAAGATGCATTCAGGAAACTGCCTCAGCTTCGAGAGCTTGTCCTGCGTGACAATAAAATAAGGCAGCTCCCAGAACTGCCAACCACTTTGATGTTTATTGATATTAGCAACAATAGACTTGGAAGAAAAGGTATAAAGCAAGAAGCATTTAAAGTAAGTGAAAGAATGATTTTTATCTCCCTTTTCCATTTGCTGTCAATGAGTACCCTTTTTATTTCTATAAGGGGATTCAGTTTGATGAGACTTTTAAATTCTAAAATAAACTTTACATCCTTATTTATCATACTTTTTTGAGGAATACTGTGTTCTGGTAAGTTCTGAGCGTGGCCAAGTCCCAAAAAATAAGAGCTGGAATAAAAAGTGGGTGCGCCTGGATCCCCAGTCAATCAGGAACAACTGGAAGTGTTATAAGCTGGAGAATTCACAGTGACCAAGAACTCCACTCAGACAAAGTGCCATATGTGATTAAAAGGATAAGCTGCTTGTGCCTGACGTGGGTGGTGTCTTGAGGACAGACGGCTTCTAAACTCCCCTATAAGGAGGAAGGGTTCAGTTACTCTTTAGAGATTTTTTCCTAAGCGGAGGAAACAAGTTTGAGCCCAAAGTGACTTGCCTGGAACAGCAGCATTGAGTCTGAGACATCACCAACAGGCTTTCTTACCCACTCTTACTCCATTCAACCTGCTTCTCTAAATGTATCTTGCGCAAAAAGCTTTAAAATACTATTTGAAGGTATACCACATTATTCCCCAGGAGGCCACGTGTCCTCAACTGGTCCTAGTGAAAAGGAAAGGAAAATCCATAAAGAACAATGACAGACACTAAGTTAAAAGTTGTAGCCTACGTCCCTCCCATAACTGAGGCATCATAGGTGGAGGTGCCCAGAACAAAGAAAAAGCAGCCTCAGACTACATGACTCTCATTCTTGTAGTACCCACCTTACTTATGTAACACGCTTTGGAAACAAATTCCTTGGCATGGCACAGGAAGCTTGTCACAGTTTACCCTGAGCTCTCTCTCTAGATTGCCTTCCTGTGTATATTTGTCTCACTCTTTTCTCTAGCCTATATTGTGATTAGATAGATATTCCCTTCTTTGCACATAACAAGAACCTCTTCTCTAATAACCACGCAATCATGCATCATCAGTTCTGTGAGGCCTTCTTTGATTTTTGCACATAGAATTGGAAATTTATCATTTTAATTAACCTTTTATTTTGAGATAATTGTAGATTCACATATAGTTGGAAGAAATAATACAAAAAGATCCCATGTTTCCTCTACCTAGTTTCCCCCACTGATAATTACAAAATTATACTATAATATCATGATCATGACGTTGATACAGGTACAGAACAAGCACACCAATACAAGGATCCCTCATACTGCCCTTTCAGGCCACACCCACTTTCCTATGCCCTACCCCTACTTTCTGCCCTGGCAATCACTAATCTGTTCTCCAGTTCTGTAATTTCGTCATTTCAAGAATGTACTATAAATGGAAACATACTTTATATAGCCTGGTGACACTGGCATTTTGCACTAAGCATAATTCTCTGGAGATTGATCCAGGTTACTGCATGTATCAATAATTTGCTCCCTTTATTGCTGAGTAGTATCCCATGGTGTGAATGTAACACAGTTTGTTTACCATTTACCCATTGAATGACAGCTGAGTGCTTTCCAGCTTGGGGGTTTTATGAATAAAGCTCCTTAAGTATTCATGTACAGGTTTTTGTGTGAATATAAACCTTATCATTCTCTGGAATAATTGCCTGAGAGTAAAATGGCTAGGTTGTATGGTAGCTGTACTTTTAGTTTCAGAAATTGCCTACGATTTTCTACAGTGGCTGTACCATTCTATATTGCCACCAGCAATGTATAGTGTTCCAATTTTTATACATCCCTACCAGCATTTGGTGTTGTCACTATTTTTTCTTTTAGCCATTTGGAAAGGTGTGTAGAGATATCTTACTGTGGTTTTAATTTTCATTTCCCTAAAGGTTAATGATGTTGAACATTTTTCATGTGCTTATTTGCCATCTTCTCACTCTCTTTGGTGAATATCTACTTATGCCTTTTGTGTGCTTTTTAATTTCATTGTTTTTTTCCCTTACTCCTGAGTTTTGAGAATTCTTCATATATTCTAGCTAAGTATTCTTTGTTGAATAATGATTTGGAAATATTTTCTCCTTGTCTTTACCTTGTATTTTCAACCCCTTAACAGGGTCTTTAGTAGAACAAAAATTTTTAATGTAAATGAAATCCAATTTATCAATTTTTCCTTTTCTGGATAATACATTTATCATTAAGCCTAAAGCTTAGCCCTCAATTCTGAAGATTTTCTTCTAAGCTTTTTATTCTAAAGGTTTTACAATTTTACATTTTGCATTTAAATCTGTGATCCATTTTGAGTTCTTAATTGCATAAAGTGGGAGACTTAGATCAAAGTTCATTTTGCCTGTGGATGTCCAATTGCTCCAACACCATTTGATGAAAATGCTCTTTCCCCCATTGAATTGCTAGATTTGCTGAACTCACTTATTCCAGGAGTTGTTTTTTTTTAAGATTTCTTGGGATTTTCTACACAGACAATAACTTCATCTGCGAATATAGGAAATGTATCTGTTCCTTTCTGATGTGTGTGCTTTCTATTTCCTTTCCTTGACGGTTGCATGGCTAGAACTTATAGAATTATATTGTTTAAGAGTACTGAGAGTAGGCATCCTTGCTTTGTTCCCAATATTAGGGGGAAAACATTCAGTGTTTCCCTATTACTTAACTGTACACTTTTTGTAGATGCTCTTTATCAAGTTGTGGAAATTCCTATTTCTATTTTTTCTGAGTTTTTTTTTAATGCATATCATCAATAGATTTTGAATTTTGGCAAATATTTTTTCTACAGTGATTGATAAGATCATGTGACTGTGACTTTTCTTCTTTAGCCTGTTAATATAATGGATTACATTGTTTTATTTTTTTTTAAATCAGTGTCAATTAGAACCTGTTAGTTGATAGTTGTATTAGTCTACCAAAGGGCTGCCGATGCAAAGTACCGGAATCTGTTGACTTTTATAAAGGGTATTTATTTGGGGTAAAAGCTTAGTTACAAGAACACAAAAAGTCCAACTCAAGGTTGCTTTCTCTCCAAAGTCAGTTGCCACATGTGAAGCAAGATGGTTGCCAATCTCTGGCTGCTCTCTGCCTTCCTCTCTTGGCTTCCTCTTCATCTTGAGGCTCTGTGGGCCCACCCTCTTGAGGCTTCATGCTTAACTGAAGTCCTCTCTCTCCTGGCATAGGGCTTGTCTCTCAGGGCTTCCTATATCAGTCTCAGCTCTCTTCCCAAGGTCAGCTGTAAGCTATCAGAAAAATGGTTCATCTCTCCCCAGCGCTTTCACTGTTTGAGCCTTTTTTTTTTTCTGTCACATGGCCAGAACAAAAATGACAGAACTCACTCTTTCTGTGTGTCTTCTTGAGTGTCCATTTATGTCAAACCCAGCAGGAGGATGGGGACTTAACATGAGTCACGCCTTACTGACATAACCGAATCAAAAAGCCCTAATCTTAACAGGTTATCTAATCAAACTCCCCTTAGCTGAATTTAATACAAAGGGTATCACACCCAAGTAAATAGATTAGTTTACAAACATAATCTTTCTGCTTTTGGGATTCATAAATAATCTCAAACTGCCACAATGATGCTGCTGAGCTCTTCTATATCCTTGCTGATTTTTTTGTCTAGTTGTTCAATTGTTGAGAGAAGAGGGTTGAAATCTCAGCTGTAGTTGTAGACTTGTCTTTTTCTACTTTAAGTTCTATCAGTTTTTGCTTTACATATTTTACAGCTCTGTTGTTTAGTGTATATACCATTAGGATTGCCATGTCTTCTTGGTGGATTGATACGTTTATCATTGTATAATACCCTTCTGTATCTCATAATTGTCTTTACTCTGAATTCTACTTAATCTGATATTAATATAGCCACTCCTTCTTTCTTTTGATTAATGTTTCCATTATACCTTTTTTTCCTATCCTTTCACTATCAACCTGCCTGTAACCCATAACATTATATTTAAAGTGAGAATTTTGTGGACTGCATATAATTGTGTAATGTTATCAAATCCATTCTCCCAATCCGTCTTTCAATTTGTGTATTTAGACCATATCAATGTAACTGATATGTTAAGGCTTAAGCTTGCCATTTCATTTTTTAGGGTTGTTTGTTCTCTTTTTCCTTTCTCTATTTTCTTTTCCTGCCTTCCTGTGGACTATTTGAAAAATTTTAGAATTCCATTTTGATTTATCTAATGTTTTTTGAGTGTATCTTTTTGTATAGATATTTGTTGGTTACTCTAGATGTTATGTCATATATGTCATATGTGTGCATATGTGTGTGTGTGTGTGTGTATATATATATATATATATATATATATATATATCATAGTCTTCTACTGTTGACATCATTTTACCAGTTTGAGTGAAGTGTAGAAGCCATATATCCACTTACATCCTTTTACTTTCCCACATTTATGATATCACTGTCTTAAATATTTCTTCTATATTCATTTAGAACTACAACAAACAGCATTATGTATTTTTTTCTTTAATCATCAAACATAACTTAGAAATCTCAAAAAGAGAAGGAAAGCTTGTTTTGTATGCCCTATTTTTGTTTTCCATATTTTTTAAAATTTTCTTGATGTTCCAAGTTTCCTTTTATATCATTTCCTTTTTCTTTAGAAAATTCCCTTTAGACATTCTTCTTAGATAGGTCTTCTGGCAATAAATTCTCTTTATTTTCCTTCACCTAAGAATGTCTTGATTTTCCTTTCATTCCTGAACAATATAGGTTGACAGTTATTTTTTATTTCGGTGCTTGCAAATTGTTGTAACACTTTCTTCTCGGCCTCCATGGTTTCTTTTGAGAAATGCATTGCCATTTGAATTGGTTTTCCCTCTAGGTAAGATGATGCTTCTCTCTTGAGGGGTTCAAGAGTTTTTCTCTGTCTTTAGTTTTCAAAAGTTTGGTTATAATGTGTCTTGCTGTGGAATTTTTATTTGTTTTTTTCTATCCTGTTTCACTCAGCTTTTTGAATCTGTAGGTTTATAAAGACTTTTGCCAAATGTGAGGCATTTTCATCAATTATTTCTTCAAATGTTTTTTCAGCCCTACTCTCTTTATCCTATCTTCCCAGGACTCTGCTATAAATATAAAATCTGTTTCTATAGTTCCACAGTTTCTGGATGTTCTGTTCATATTTGTTCAGATTAGATCATTTTTATTATCCTATCTTCATATTCTCTAATTCTTTCCTCAACCCCTTGTATTATGCTATTGAAACCATCCATTGCATTTATTTATTACTGTATTTTTTTCAGCTCTAAATGTTCCATTTGTTTTTTCTTTATATCTTTATATATCATATTTTTCTTTATTGATGCTTTCTGATTCTTTGTCTTTACTGAGATGCTATTTTTCATTTGTTTCAAATGAGTTCATAATTGTTCATGGCAGAATTTTTATTGTGGCTGCTTTAAAATTTCAGATAATTCTAATAGCTCTGTCATCTTAGCATTAGTATCTATTGGTTGTCTTTTTATACAGTTTGAGATCTTCCTGGTTCTTAGTATGAAGAATGACATTTTTATGGAAACCTGGACATATTTCTATGTTTTGAAACTCTGGATTTAATTTAAAACTTTTGTTTATAGCTGGCTTCCTCTAATTCCAATCCAGCCAGGAAAAAGGAGAGAGCTCTCTATTACTTTCAAGTCAGGATAGAAGTTCAGGTTTCCCCACCAAGCCTCTATGACATCTAAAAGATGTGGGGTCTTCATTAATGATGGGTGAATATCGGAGTTTTGCCTACTACTAGGCCTCCACTGATAACTCTCTGGGTGGGAAAGTTAGAGTGCCTTGTTACCACTCCTCACGTGACTTCCACTGATGGGGTGAAGATGGCCTCTTCACCACTGGGTAATGATGAAAGTCTTGTCTGTCCACTAGCCCTCCTCTAACAGCAACCTGGTGGGCGAGGGTTTGGGGTACCTTGTTACAGCCTGATGAGGGTGAAAGTCTAATCTCCCTTCTCAGCCTTTGCTGGCATGGATGGTGGTGAGTTCAAAGTTTTTCTATGGTGTTTGACTTGAGTAGAGCAGTTATTGTCTAAAACTTTTCTGCCTTGCTAGACTGCCTCTTTCTTGGTCTTTTGGCTAGAGAGAGAAGGTGATTGTTGGGCTTTTGTGTCTGCCCAAGTCTGGGATACATGAAGCAGAAAGAAAACCCTGGGAACTCCCCAACATGTTATTCCTTGGGTCCCAAAGTTCCTAGACTGTATTCCTCTTCATTCCACCTTTCAGAGACTTCATATGTTCATTTTACATCTAGTGGTCATTGGTAGGAATAGAAAAAATACATACATTACATTTTCCCAGAAACACAAGACACCACTATGTGTTTTTTTCCCTCCCCAGTTATGCATATCTCTTATTTTTTATATTTTTATTATTTTTTTTTCTTTTTTTGAAAATATAGCAGGATTCCCATATACTCCATTCCCTCCCCATCCCACTCTTTTCCCCATTAACAGCATCTTTCATTAGGGTGGTACATTTGTTACAACTGATGAATACATATTGAAGCATTGTAACTAACAACAGTCTATAGTTTATATTATAGTTTACACTTTGCACCACACAATTTTATAGGTTTTGACAAAATGTATAATGGCCTGTATCTATCATTTCAATGTCATGCAGAACAATTCAAATGTCCCAAAGATGCCCCATGTTACACCTATTCTTTCCTCTCCCTTCCCTCAGAACCTCTGGTGACCACTGCCTTTATATCAATGTTACAAGTTCTTCCATTGCTAGAATAATAATAAGTCTACTTTAGTCTATAGCTGCATTCCCCCCTTATGTTTATTCATCCCTCAATCTTGAGGATTTTGGGATGGTGATGCCCACTCTGTTCCTGATTGAGAGGAGATGGATGGAACTGTCTTGTTTGCAGTTGTAGATACTGTTTTTGGGGATGGGCATTGTCTATCATCATCCTTTTGTTAGTTGTCCTGGGCAAGTCCAATGAACTGGAGAGTAGGTGTTGTAACTTTGCTGAGATTCATGGCTCAACCAACATAGGAACAGATGGAAGATTTAAGTCTCTGAGACACATATTTAATGAGTATAGAGCTAATTATAGGTTCAAATAAAACGGGCAGAAGACCCTTGTGTAGGGAAAAAAAGACATTGGCCAAAAGGGGGAAATATTAAATACAAATGAATTTTTATGGCTAAGAGATTTCAAAGAGAGTCGGGAGGTCATTTCAGAGGTTTTGCTTATGTACATCTCAGGAGGATCTCATTGACTGCCACAGTAAACAATGCTTCAAACAGAGGGCTCCTGAGGGCTCTAGAGACATCTAGACACTATAGGCAGGGCAGACAATCCCAGGAATTCGGCACCCTGTCAGTGGGCCTTACCTTGGAATATATGTTCTCCATTGAGTTTTAATAACATTTTGTATACACATCAAAATTAGCACTTATTACAATGTGTGGCACTTTATATGTTATTATAACATCACAGGCTTTTTGGAGGCAGAGACTACCTTTAAATTTGCATGTACCCTCATGAGAAAAGCAAAGTATATAATAATAATAAGCACACTATGTGAGGCAGGCATTAATCAAGTCATTTTAAATTTACTAACTCTGTACTAATTACAATCACCATAAAAATTAAATTTTATATAGTGAGTAATGGTTGTTATTATCACCATATTACAGATAAAGAACCTGAGGCACAGAAAGTATAACTAACTTGCTCAATGTTACACAATAGTCAATGGCAAAGCCAGGGTTTGAACCCCAGTAGTTTGTTCCAGAGCTATGCTCTTAAATCACTACGCTGTGTGGCCTCTTAGCAGAAGCCATCAGCATTTTGTTGTTGTTGTTATCTCTGAATACTTTTTAGGGAGAAAAATGAATTGTTTTACTCCTGCTCTTCTAGGGTCTTCTGCATTGCTTAAGATCCTTTACTAGTTGTGCTTCCTTGAATTCATCCATTCATTGTTAGGGGCCCTAAACTTTGGGATGCCATGATCATCAGAACTAGAAAGCTGTTTTTACCCTATTTCTGTTATTTTTGCCAAGACTGGTAGCTTATACATTTCTATCTTTATTCCAGCTCAGAACAGCTCCTGAGTCTGAAGACTCCTTATCCATCAGTGTCTTCTTATGAGAAAACAAAGCTGTAGCATCATACTTTAAACTCAATTCCAATAAATTTAACTCTATAAGTTTTCTCTACAATTTCTAGGCCTGCTTAATCCTCGGAAAGTTATATCAGCTCCACTTGTCCATACCTGTAAAATGAAGAAACTTCTTGCTATTCCTCACCCAAATCTTCAAAATCCTACCTCAGAATCCCTTCCATGGGAAGTAACTTCCTTGCTTACACTGTAAAATTTAGAATGGACAAAAAAAAGTCCTTCACAGAGATTGAGAAACAATTTTTATCTTCATGAAGAAATATTAGTTAATAAACACTTCTTCCAAACTCATTTGAATTGTATAGTAATTGAGAAAAACTAATCCACCTCAACTTTATGAAACAAAACCTAGATGGTTTTTGTTATTTTACAAATAGTTGCATGGGTAGGAAATAGAAGTACAACTGTGGCACCAACAATTTTGGTTAAATTCCTATGTTTGGAATGTTTACAGGATATGTATAACCTGCATCATCTCTACCTCACCGATAACAACTTGGACCATATTCCACTGCCACTCCCAGAAAACCTACGGGCCCTTCACCTCCAGGTAGGTTTCTACCAGTATGGTGTGCCCCGCGGCTCCAGGGAAAAACAAAATCAGACAAAAGGAAGTCCAGGATACAAAAAAACTATTTATAAGGGCGTGTTGATATACTGTGACAATTTTTTTTTTTCTTTTTCTTCTCTCTCTAGCTTATTCTCTCTCTCAATCTAAGTAAACGTGCACTCCTGACCTTATCCATCCTGATCTATTTCCATTAACCTTTGCTTTTGTTTGCATTCCTTGCCAATTCATAACGCCTCTGTTTGGCACAGAAAGCATCTTTGGGGAAAAAAATTGAAAACTCCACCTACTGAAGAAATATGAAAGGATTAGAAGTAGAAAATAAAAGGAAAAAAGAAAATTCTAATTTAATTACTAAGTTTAAGTGGGGAAAATGTCAATTTCAGCTTTTGACTTCAGGTTTTAAATAGTGTATTAAATTCATTCTTAGGGCATTTCTATCAGCTAAGAGATAAATCTCCATCTCTCTGGATTAAAATGAATGTGTTTTTGTTTTTTGTTTTTTTCAAAAGTTTGGGCTTATTTTAATTATCACTAAGCTACATTTTTATCTTTGAAGTAGTAAATAAAATCACATTTCTAAAAATGTTGATGATCCAGTATTTCAAAATATATTTCATTTTACACCCAAGTGATTAAAAAATGTTCAATTGCAACAAACATTTTTTATTGTTAAAACAAAAAAAGATTATTTATTTCATGTGTAAGTAACTTCTGGCTTACAGCTGTAATCAACTTCCTGTATTAATTTCATCTGTGGAATAAATCTGTAGCGAAGATATCTACTGCATACTTGAACGTGCATTATAGTGCAATATTACAATGTTCTCCACAGAAAAAGTGAAGGCCTTTACAAAAAGCAATCTTACTGTTAGAGGACTGGTTTCTGATCCTTGTGTATTCCTCTGTGGCTTCTGTAAATATGTACCTCTGTGTCTTTTCTTTTCTTCCTATTAACATGTATCTTTATATACATTTTGATGTCTTTTATGTATATGCTTGCATGAGTCTTGAATACATGTCTGTTTTTTGGCGTATTCTGGGTGTATTTACTTCTTAATGTGTATGGCCTTTCTAGCCCTCATCTGTTCCTGGATTGGCCCTCAACCTTGGGGACCGAATTCTATGAATATATGGATTCCTTGCCTTCTTTGTGACAGGAGTGATGATTTTCAAGGAATCCTCAAAGAAATAATGAAATGTGTGTTCCAATTATGAATTAAATTTTATTACTGTTGTCTGTGATGATGTTGACTCTACAGAGTAACCAAGTCTTTGATATATTTTAGACACAATGTGCTTGTATATATAATATTAGGTTATTTTTTAAGTAATTGTTTTTATGTTCCCTATTCTAAGTTTTAAAAAACATTGAGTTCACCTTTCAAAATATTTATTGTTCAAGAACACCTCACCAAAGTCCAGTATAAAGTTGTTTTTAATTTACAGTCTTCAATTTATATATATATATATATATTTTTTAATTTATTTAATACTCATATAAAAAATTCCTTTTCCTGGTTCATTTGAAAATTTTTGCCAACGTATACTATAGCAGTTAAGAATGAAGGCCTTAGCACAACCAGAAACACTAGTTGAAAATTCCAGACCCAACATTATCTAATGACCAGACCCATTTCTGAAATCCCCTGCATCTCAGTTTTCTCATTTGTAATAAAGGTATAGCATGTTGGGGAGGATTAAATGATAAAATTTATAAAGTGGGTAGTAAAGTTCCTATATATGATGAGCACTTAAATGTGAAGCATAATAATTATTAAAAACATATATTACCTATCATAGGGAATAGCAGAGAAAATAGGTACTACATTTGCATTATTCCTCATCCTTGTTAATATCTCTCTTGTGTCTTGCTCCAGTTTCATTTCTCTTCTCACTTGCAGCTGCTTTTGAATGATTAGAGCATTAAAAGGAATTTAAGGAGTAACTAGCTCACCCTCTTCACTTTTACAAGAAAAGAAGGTCAAATGGTTTGTCTTAATCACAGTGCTCTTCCATTACCAAATACCTTGTCTAGCAAACTCCTTATCTAGAGAATCCTTACTCATCTTTCAAAAGTCACACATTTTCACATGTATTAGGCCTTCCTAAAAATTCACACTCCTTTCTAAAAGAAAACAAAAAATATTATGCCTAACTTGTGTTATCATTGTACTTAGACAAACCTTCATCATGGGACTTATCTTAATATATTCCAACTATTTTTGTACTTATGTGTGTCTCAACTAGTGTATGAGCTATTGGAGTTCAGGACCCATATATTATTAATCACTTCACCTTCAAGACCTACCATAATGCCTAGCTCACAATAAACAAATTATGATTGTTATTCAATCATTGAATAAACAAATGAGTCACTCAAATCAGTGTAAGATTGATCATGGGCTAAGGGTTCTTCAAAGAGATAGTGAGAATACCATTATTATAAACCAAATGATAACCTATCAATACAAGATGTTTTACTGCACACAGACATTGTGTCAACAATTAATATATTTTCTGAAATTGTTTGAAATTCTTTTCATTGTTTCATATATGCACAACTCGCATTTACATCACTGTGGTAGCTGGCAAGGAACACTAAGCTTAAGCTTTAATTTGGTGATCCTCTGCAAAGTTGTACTTATCTTCTAGTAACAAATTGTTAACATTTATTGAGCACATGCTTCTGGACTAAATTATTCTAGTAATCAGGTTTCACAAGTATAATCTTATTTTATCCCTCTAAACTCTGTGACAAGGTACCATCATAATCCCCACTTCTACAGATGAGAAAGAAGACACATTGAGTTTACATGCCCAACATAAACAACTGACAAATGGAGAAACTGAGTTTAAAATCTAGTAGACCAAATTTATATTGATTATTATATCTATATTAATTATTGATTAATATATTGATATAATATATATTGATTATTAATCCTTGATTAATATATTTGTATATATTAATCCATTCTTGTGGTTCTGAACCCACTGTAAGAAGGACCTTTTGTTGAGGTTGTTTCAGTTAAGGTGTGGCCCACCTCAATTACAATGGGTCTTAATCCTAATACTGGAGTCCTTTATAAGTGGAATGAAATTTAGACAGAGAAAGCCTCAGAGGGAACAGCCAGAGTTGAATATCAATGGAATTGTAAGAGAAGGAAGAGACCCGAAGACACTGCCATACACCTTGTCATATGACAAGCTAAGGAAAAAGGATCACAGGCAGCCAGCCCCAGAAAGCCACAGTCTTTGGGGAGAAAGCATTGCTTTGATGATGCCTTGATTTGGACTTTCTCTTGGCCTCAAAACTGTGAGCAAATAAATTCCCATTGTTTAAGCCATCACTTTGTATGGCATTTGCTTGAGCAGCCAAGGAAGCTAAAACAGTCTGAGACAAATACAAAAAAATCACTGTATACCAAACTGTATGGGATGGAGTTAAAGCTGCATTTATAGGGAAATTTAAAGCTGTAAATGGCTATATTTAAAAGGAAGAAAGATCTCAAACATATAACCTAACTTTCCATCTTAAGAAGTAGAAAGAGAACAACTAAACCCAAAGCAAGCAGTAGGAAGTAAATAATAAATATTAGAGCTTGAATAAATAAAATGTAGTATAAGAAAGCATAGAGATAATCAACAAAAACAAGAGTCGGTTCTTTGAAAAGATCAACAAATTGTAAAACCTTTAGCTAGAATGAGCCAGACAAATAGAGAAGAGTCAAATTATTAAAATCAGGAAAGAAAGAGGGGGCATTGCTACCAATCTTACAGAAATAAAAATTATAACAATGGAATACTGCAAACAACTACTTGCCAACAAAATAGATAACTTACATGGAACGGACAAATTCCTAGAAAGCCACAAACTACTGAAACTGACCAAAGGGGAAATAATCTGAATAGACCTATGACAAGGAAAAAGGTGGGATTAGTAATTTAAAAACTTTCAACAAAGTAAAACCAAATCCCAAATGAATTCATAGGTGAATTTCACCAATCCTTTGTTAAATATTCCAAACAGTATAAGAGGATGTAACACTTCTCAACCCATTCTGTGAGGCCAGGCTTACCCTGATACCAAAATTAGAGTCATCACCAGAAATAAAACTACACACCAATAGTCCTTATGAATGTAGATATTAAAATCCTCAGCACAAAACTAGCAAACTGAATCCAACAACACCAAAAAAAAAGGATTAGACACCAAGACCTTAATATGCTTGGATATTAAGGAACTGAAGGTTGTCTTAATATCTGAAAATCTACCAATGTAATATATTATAATAATAGAATAAAAGGTAAAAAATATTTATCATAACAGATGCAAAAATATTTGAAAAAAACCCAACACTCTTTTGTGATAAAACATTTTAAAAACTTAGAATAAAAGTGTTCTATTTTCAGTACTACTTTCAGAAAAGTAATATTATCTTTCCTTTCAGATGACACCATCTTAAATGTAGACAATACTATGGAGTTCACTAAAAAATATTTGAACTAAAAAAGGAGTTCAGCAATGTGGCAGTTTACAAGATCAATCTACAAATATAAATTATATTTCTGTACACTAGCAATGAATAATCCAGAAATAAATTCAAAAAGCAATCCCTTTTTTAATAGCCACAGAAATAATAAATTCCTAAGAATAAATTCAGCAAAAGAAGTACAAGACTTGTACAGTAAAAGCTATAATGAGTTGAAAGAAATTAAGGAAGACAAAAATAAAGGAAAACTACCCCTTCAGATGACTTAATATTATTAAGATGACAATACTCCTTACTGGTGATTGAATCAAGTCCCACAGAAAAAACATGTTTGTATTCTAACTCCAGGTACTATGTGAACCCATTTGTAAATACTACCTTTGACGATGTTATTCTTTGTTAAGGTGTGAATTCATTTGTGGGTAGGATCTTCAAAGATGCTATTTAGATGAGTCCAAATTGAATAACGGTGGGCCTTGATCCAATAAGCTTGAAGCTCAAAGAAAATTGGACACAGAAGTAAAAAACAAAACAAAACAAAGTCAGAATAAGCCAAAGAATGAGAGAGAGATTGCCATATGTTGGAAGAGTGCTGTCACCAGAAATCTTTGGAGAAAGCATGGCCTTGCCAAAACCTTTATTTTGGGCTTCTAGCCTCCAAACTGTGAAGCAGTAAATTCCATTGTTTTAGCCAGTGTGTGGTATTTGCCATTAGAAACCTGGCAAACTAAAGCATTCACTCAATTGACCTACAAAGTTAATGCCTACATAACTCCTAGCAAAATCCCAGCTGTGTTGATTTGCAGAAAATGACAAGCTGATTGAAAAATTCACACATAAACCCAAGTGACCCAGAATAGCCAAAATAATCTTGATAAAGAAGAACAAAGTGAAAGGCTCACACTTACTGCAAAACTTAACAGTAATCAAAATACTGTGGTACTCTCAAAGGATAAACAGAGATCAATGGACTAGAACTGAGAGTCCAAGACCTTTACATTTCTCACCAATTGCTTTTTGACAAATAAGTAAGACAATGAGATTTGGGGGAAAGAATAATCTTTTCAACAAATGGTGCTCAGAAAACTGGAGGTCCACATGCAAATGAATGAAGATCGGCCCCTATCTCACACCATATATAAACATTAACTGATCATATACATTAATGTAAGAGATAAGATTACAAACTCTTAGGAAAAAACAAAAGAGTACATCTTCATGACTGTGAACTAAGCAATGGTTACTTAGATATTATACCAAAACACAAGTGACAAATGAAGAAATGAATAAGTTGGAAACATCAAATTTTTTAAAAAATATATACTTCAAAGTACACCATCAAGAAAGTAAAAATGGGGGGAGTGGATGTGACTCCAGCAGCTGAGTGCCCACCTGCTACATGGGAGGTCTCGGGTTTGGTTCCCAGTGCCTCCTAAAGAAAAAACAAACAGACAATGAGCAGATCACGAGCAAAAAACAATGAGCAGGCGACAAGGAGACAAGGAGCAAAAACAACGAGCAAACAGACGAGGGAGCCCTCTCAGGGTGGGTAAAAATGGATACAACAGCAACAGTAAAACAGAAAGTAAAAATGCAACCCACAGAATTGGAGAAAATATTTGCAAATCATATATATGACCAGGGACTTGTATTCAGAATATATAAAGAACTCCCAAGACATTAATAAAAAGTCAAATAACCTTGTTTAAAAAATAGGCAAAGGATTTGAATAGACATTTACCCCTAAAAAAGATAATACAGATGGTCAATAAGCACATGAAAATTTGCTCAAAATCGTTAGTCTTTGGGGAAACACACATCAAAACCACAAAAAAATGAGACACTACTTCATATTCACTAGGATGGCTGTAATAAAAAAGACAGACAATTAGTGTTGTAGAGGATGTGGAGAAATTGGAACCCTCACACATTGCTGTTGGAAAGTAAAATGGTGCCGATACTTTGAAAATCAGTTTGGCCATTACTCAAAATGTTAAACACAGAGTTAACATATGACCCAGCAATACAACTCCTAGGTTTATACTCAAGATAACTGAAAACATATATCCACATATAAACTTGTATACAACTGTTCATAGCATCATGATTCATAATAGCCCAAAAGTGGAAACAACCCAAATGTCCCTCTATTGTTGAATGGGTAAATAAATGTGGTATATCTAAACAATAGAATATTACTGGGTAATAAAAAAAGAATGAAGAATTGATATATCCTACAACATCGATGAACCTTAAAAACTTGATTCTAATTAGAAAACGTCAGAAATGACCACATCATATTTATGTGAAATATCCAGACTAGCAAATCCATAGTAGATTTCCAGTTGCCACAAGGAGAGGGAAGGGGCAAATGGGAAGTGACTACTAAGGTGCATGAGGTTTCTTTTTGGGGTGTTGAAATTGTTTTAAAATTAGATGTGGTGATAGTTGCGCAATTCTGTGAATATATTAAAAACCACTGACCTATATAATTTAAATGGGTGAATTTTATGGTATGTGAAGTATATCTTAATATAGCTACCAAAAAAAAAAAAAAATCTAGTCCAGGGCCTTGCTTGTCTTCTGATATTTTTTCCCTCCCTCACTTCACTTCAGCCATGTTGACATGTTGACATGTCTAAGCATATTGCTGTCTCTTAAAATAACTTTTCACAGTCACAATCCTTTCTTCATAGCACTTATCATGTTTTGGAACTACCTTTTCTCTATAAATTTGCTTTCTCATCTTTTTATCTTATATTTTCCCTACTGAATTATAAGCTGCATAAAGACCAGATCAGGTCTATTTTGTCCATTGATTTATGCCCATTGCCTAGAAAGTACTTGGCAGATAATCATCATGTAAGCATTTTTGAATAAGGGAAGGAAAAAAATAATAAGAATGAGGGTTAAGCAAAATGAGTATATTATGCTATTATTCAAAACTAAGGATATATTATATCTTGTCTTATAATTAATTTTCATCCTTTTTAGAATAACAACATCCTTGAGATGCATGAAGATACATTCTGCAATGTTAAAAATTTGACTTATATTCGTAAGGCCTTAGAGGACATTCGATTGGATGGAAATCCCATCAATCTCAGCAAAACTCCTCAAGCATACATGTGTCTACCTCGTTTGCCTATTGGGAATCTTGTCTAATTTTAGATAATGGTTAGCACTATGATGTCTATTATAACAAAACAATTCTTCCTGCTCTTTTGGGAAAAAAAGCTACATATTTTCAAATCATGCTCTGCAAGATGATATGATTACAGAAAATACAACTAAAAGTATTAACATATAATGGTAATTTAGTAATCTAAGAAAATGCCAGATAATTTAAGAGTAAGCCTGCAAGACATACAGAAAGAACAAAATTAAATGATGGAAATATTTCATTTATATTCTTATGAAGTTACATGTAACTTGTAAGTTTTAGGGATTTATATCCTATATAACTTCAAATTAAGTATATTATGAAGGAAAATAAAATATGAATACTTTAGGTCTTTTGCCAAGATTTAGCTTTTTAAACTAAACTTTTCTATTCGTTTTTTCACTGATGCATGTTCTTTTTCCTTAATTCATTAAAAGAGTGTGAAAATAAGAATAAAGTATTTGAAAATTACAATGGTCTTGTGGTGAAATATTCAGTATAATCATAATATGCAAATTACAATCCCCAACAATAATAGACATAACTTTCATTTTTTGAATGATAACCTTCTCATCTTAAAGAGCTTTCAACTAATTTTAGATCTTTGCTAAAACAACTATTTATTCGGTGAATTTCTGGGTCTGTGAAAAAAAATAAAGAAGATAGAAAATATGGAAGATATGATACCTCCACTAGGGAAGAAGCTGAGGACCACCTTAAGGAGAGCTGATCTTTCTAAAATGTATGGTCCTTATTCAGGCACAGTGTAAAAGACTGAAAGACAACTAAAGTATATACTTGAAAGATGAGTTTCTTTCCAGGTCCAGACCCCAAGTTCCACTCCCTAGAAATGTGTATGGAGTTAACTACTGTCAATTGTTTGCTGCATATTTTTACAAGTTTTCCATGAGAAACAAATCATACACACAAGGAATTTTCCCTCTGTTACCCAACAAAGGGTCTGTGCATGTGCTAAATGTATGTATAAATTACCATTATGTATGTATCTATACATGTAAATAAGCAATTACTTTAACACAAAAGATAATCACTATTATCTGGCTTGTATAACCAAAAAATATTTCCTGTTTATCTTTCCATATGATCTATTGCTTCTGAAAGCCATGTATTAGTCCATCACTTGGATGTACATTATATTATTTTTATTTACACCAACACTGCAAAGAATATTCTGGCTTGATTATAAATAGCCTTGTGTACATGTGAGGGTATATCTATGGATAAATTCTAGAAAGCAAATTCTCAAAGAATTTATCATTTTAAATTTTAATAAATGTTACTAAGTTATCCTTCAAAGATATAACCATTTACACTTTCACCAACAGTGTTGGAGAGTGCATGATTCTCCACTAAGATGGTATAATAATATCAAACTTTTCCATTATTGCATAGCCCATTTTTGAATTAATATAATAAAGTGAAAAAATGAGACTGTTATTTGGCAATACACCTCCAACACCAAAAATCATGTACTATATATTTTTATTTTCAACTATTTCTGTCTTTCAAATATATTTCTTAGTCTAAATTATCTGAATTTTTCTCCTTATGCCACATAAATCACCACGTCATCATTTGTAGACTCTACAGCTAAAACTAGAATTCCTGCAATGTAACAGAGAGTAACAGTTAGATGCATGAGTGTTTTCTTATTTCAATTTCAAAGAAAAAAACATCAATATGTCTTTAATAATGAAAACATATGTAAATTTGCTTGAGGCCGATGGAGGACAGCTAATCACGGATTTAATCAGAATTGTACACTCCAAAAGTTGGAAAGCTTAAAATAAAATAATCATAAAACCATCAACTGCCACAAATCTGACATTTAAAAACTAGCTGAGTTTTTGTTCTTTAAAGATACACTCCCTCATGACTACAATTTTATGAACCAGACTAAAAAAATGAATTTAATTTGAACATTATTAGTTTTCTATTGCTACCTAACAAATTACCACAGATTAGCAGCTTAAAACAACACCCATTTATTATCTCACAATTTCTATAGGTTAGAAGTCCCCTATGACTCAACTGGGTCCTTTGCTCAGGATTTCTTTTCGCAAGGCCAAAATCAAGGTGTCAGTTGGCTGGGCTGTTATCTGGAGGAGATGGAGAAGAATCTACTTTTGACCTCAGTTTGCTGGAAGAATTCAGTTCCTTGTGGTTGTAGGACTGAAGTCTCCATTCCCAGGCTGCCAGTCAAGGGTTACTCTCATCTTCTAGTGGATGCCCACATTCTTCGTCAAATGGCCCCTTCCATCTTCAAAGCCAACAATGGCATATTGAAGCCTTCTTGGGCTTCTAATCTCTCTGACTTCCTCTTCTAATGTTATCCAGAGAAAACTCTGCTTTTAAAGGGCTCATTGGATAGGTCAGCTCCACCTGGATAACCTCTATATTTTAAGGTCAACTAATTTGGCAAATGAATTATATTTACAAAATGTTTTCACAGCATTACCTAGATCAGTGTTTCAATAACCAGAAGATGGGAATCTTGGAAAGCCTTCTTTAAAATTCAGCCAACCACAGTCTCTAAATCCTAGTGATATTAAGTAAAAGGTGAATTGCCATGGGCTTCCTTCTCTATCTTTAAATAATGTTCCTTGAAATACACAGAAAATATTGGAGGTTCCAGCTGTAATACTAAAATGACATTAGCAATGTTTTAAGAATATTTTACTATTATATTTCTGAAATATTTTACCATTATATTCATGTGCTCAAGAGCGTCTAGTGCTCCCTCTTTCTGCATGGGGCAGTATAACATGGTGGTCAAGAGGACAGGCTCTGAATGCCACTGCCTGGTTTTGACCAGTTGTTCCCTCTAGTAAATTAGCAATGTTTTATGAATATTTATCATTATATAATCTTTGATCATTTCTCCATGTTGAGAAGACACAGACTAAAATTATCACTGACTTTTCTAGTTTGTTATGCCAATGAGGCAGCCAAATGAATGATATGGTTTTGATTCATTTATTATAGATGCTTGTTTTAGTCTGCTGGGCTACCAAAATGGAGATACCATGAAATGAGTTGGCTTTTACAACAGGGATGTGTTAGCTTACGAGCTTACAGTTCAGAAGCTGTGAAAATGTCCAAATCAAGACATCATCAAGACTTCCTCCTGAAGACAGGCAATTGACAATCCTGGAGTCCTTTGGCACATAGCAAGGCACATGGTGGCATCTGCTGGTCTCTCTCTTCTCTTCCAGGTTTCATTGCTTTCAGTTTCTTGCTTCCATGGCTTTCTCTTTCTCCTTATTCACCCCATTTATAAAGGACTCCAGTAAGAGGATTAAGACCCACCCTGGGCCATGCCTTAATTTAAGTAAAGGCCCTACTTACAATAGGATTACACTTTAAGCACATAATATTCTGGGGTACATACAGCTTCTAACCATCAAGGTGCTCTAGCAAATCATTGCTATAGCATAGAATATGGTGAAATATGAGACCATGCCTCAGTGGAGAGTGTCAGAAAGTTATTTTTAGGCCTAGAATTTGACTTTGAAGTATAATAAATGTAGTTTTAAAAGTCAGGCCAACTCACACATTAATTATAACAGCAACAAATTCTGGGATACATCTATGTGCCAGGCACTCTACTAAGGTGCTCTGCAGGTATTAATTCACAACAATCCTAGGAATTGGGGAAAATAATGACTCTTTTAAGTCACAGAGCAGAGAGAGTGCTTACTCCAGAAGACTGACTCCAAAATTCTCTCTTGTTTCACCTCACTGTTTGTGGAGCAAGATGATATATAGCATCGTGGGAACACAGACTCAGGCACAACAAAGACTGTCAGCAAATGTCCATTTCATTACACATCACAAAGCCTCCAGAAGAGCAGAGGAAGAGCTCTCGTCGTGGCTGGTCCCCCTGAGAGACTCAGGTCAGAGTCAGTGGATGGCAGCTCCCCTGGCAGCTGCACAAGACCTGCTTCACTCCAGGGTGGGGTATTTATACAATCCAGGGAGAGGGGCTGTACCACTGAGATTTCCTGCCCTGAAAAGCAGTTGGGGCTGCTTGTTCTTGGTTTCAGCATGCTAGGTGAGAACTAACATCTCCTTTGAGCTGTGAAATGGAAACATATTGAAGCATCTGTGCACAATGAAAAGGGGGTGGGGGAGATAGGCAAGGGCCAGGAGATGGCCCTTTGGGTGTGTCTGTGACTTCCCCAGCAGTGCTCTACATGAAATACTGGGACATACTTTTCTTCTGTTTATTAATGCAACAAAATGAACAAATGGGACAGAAACACCAAGCTCAGCATTCCCTTTTTGTATGCCTTGGTAGCCTCCAAATGACCAATGGCCATTCTAGCCACGATGCAGAAATCATTTCTGGGTTCCAGAGTAGTCCTCCAGACATCCAGCCTCTAGAAAATAAGCAAAAAGAATGGATTGAGATGCTTAGGACTAGAGGGGTAAAGGAAGGCTCCTTGCAGGCAGGAATGATATTCATTATACACAGAAGGTCCATTGCCTATGATAATTTAGGGACCCATAAAAATGTTTTAATTTATTTTAAAAGAAAAAGAAAAAAAATTGAATATTGTAATAATAAACATATAATAATGAATCCAGCCTGGATCATATACATCTTTGTAGCAAAAGAGTCATAAAATATAATTTTGAAAAAAATTTTATGGAGAAAGGGGTCCACGAATGTCATCATGAGTGCCTGTGTACAGGAACATTATTGGTGATCTCAGATCTTCACCGTATAATAGCATAGCAGGCTTCTCTGTCCTCACAGCCTTCACAGCCCACCATTACTACAAAGTCAGAACTTTTTGTTGCAAAATAATATTAATAAAATAAAAGACAGGTATGAAAATTATTATGCAATATTATGGGGACAATTAACATTTTCACAGTCATTATGACAAGGCTACTGTGCAGATGTAATTTGCCATGAACCCTAGGACTGTTTACTATAACCCTAAGTATGTGATAACATCTTTGCAAACCTTTTAAAAACTTCATATTTAAATGGCCATCTCAAGCACCTATTTTTAATTAGTAATTCTACTTCTAAAGCCAAACCATGATTACATACAATACTCTTTTTTTATACTAATGCAACTTTTTCTCCCATTCAATTGCTATACATGTTTACTTTTTTCTTTAAATATTGCAGGTTATTTGCCAAGAAAAAAATCCCATTACATTCTATGGCCCCAGAATAAATTGTACTTAGTAAACTATTTATATGCAAACATTTCCATGCATAACAATTTCTATCCAATCATTTCTGAAAACCAAGCTTTTGAGATGTCTTGACTACAATATGCTGTGGTAACACTCTGAAAATCCTGAGTTGCTATAGAATTAATATTTTCAAAAGTTAAGTCTTAATAGTAACTATACAAAGTACTATTGTGAATTTAGAATTCACACCCTTACTTCTCTATTTTTTTATTTTTATTTTTTTTTCATTTTAAAAACAATTTATTGCAGTATATCATTCAAACATGAACATACATAAACAGTAAGTGCTCAGTAAACATTGTGAACTTACAAAACAAACATGCATAACATCATACAGGGCTCCCATACATCACCCCACCACAAATACTTTGCATTTTTGTGAAACATTTGTTAACAAATTATGAAAGAGCATTGTCAAAGTATTACTACTAACTATCGTCCATATTTTACTTCCTTATACTTTTCTTTTTAAGATTTATTTATTTACTTTTATCCATTTTATACCCCCTCCCCGTTTTTGCATCCATTCACTGGGCAATTCTCTGTGTCTATTTCCTGCCCTCTCTTCTCATCCTTCTCCTCCTGTCTTCACCAGGATTCAACCCTGGGAAACTGATGTGGGAGAGAGGCGTCCTACCGCCTGCGCCACCTTAGTTCCTGGTTTTTCAGCATGTCTCGTCTTTGCTCTCCTTTGTGTCACTCTCCTGTTACATCATCATCTTGCTGTGTGGCTCAGCAGAGCCTGATGGCGCACCCACGCATAGGGCCTGGGGGACTCACCCGCTCACAGGGCCTGGCAGCGCACCCACTCACAGGGCCTGATGGCGCACCAGTGCATGGGGCCTGGAGGCCAGCGTGCCTTCTATATTTTTTTTTTAATTTTTACCGCGAGGTCCCGGGGATCGAAACCAGGTCCCTCCATATGGGAGACGGACGCCCAACCATTTGAACCACCTCTGTTCCCCTGCTATCTCTCTTAAGGTTAACAAAGAGTTACAGTCTTTTCCCATTAAGGATGGTCATATAATAAATCATGCTTGGTTTATCACCAGCATTCTAAAAACCAGACCTAGGAAGAAAAACTAGATCTGGGGACACATGCATGGTTTCTAATATAGTGAATGTTTAGCCTACCCTGATTATCACAAAATCAGGACAGCGAGAATATTCGCATCCTTACTTCTCTTTAAATCTATAGAAACCTTACCTTTGTAGTTGTCTAATCTCCAAGTTATCTTTCTTTTCATAATTTGCTTATATGGTTTGAGGACTCATAAATGGACCCAATTGTGTTTCCTGATGTACAATATACCTCCCAAATGTGCAAACTAACTTCATGACTTTTCAAATTATGAAGAGAAAGCAATGGATAATTTTGAATCCATTTACCTCCACTTTGAAAAGCTAAAAAAGCTTAATACCTTCCTTGAACTTAGCCTCTATGACCACTAGATGGCGATTCCTTTATTTATTTATTTATTTTTATTTTTATTTTTTCATATATATTTTAAAAGATGCTTAGATTACATAGATGTTACACAAAAATTACAGGGATTCCTGTGATCTCCACCTCCCATACCTCCCATAACATCTCACATAAACCTTTTTCATTAGTGTGGCACATCACCTGCAATGGATATACACAACCTGGGGCTTTGCCACTAAGCAGAGACCACAGTTCACATCAAAGGCCACACTCTTTCTCACACAGTTCTGCATGGTATATGCTGCTCTAAAATGGCCTATATCTGTCACCACAACGTCACTCAGGACAACCCCCAAGTCCTGAAAAAGCCCCTGTATTACAACTGCCATTCCCCTCCCTGCCCCGAAAGCATCTAGTGGCCACTGGCTTCACCTCACTGTTATTTCTTCCATTGCTTGAATCCCAATATGTCTACAACAGAATACCATTAAGTCCACTCTAGTCCATAGCTCTTCCCCCAATCCTGAGGGGACTGGAATGGTGATGTCCACTCCATCTCCAAGTGAGAGTGGGCTTATATCTCATGGATACGGTGGATGGGATTATCCTGCCTTCAGCTGCAGGCTCTCTCCATTCCCTGGAATGGCCGTTGTCCATCATTGTCATCTCCTCACCAAGTACAGAGGGACTCCTGAGGGCTCTGGAGACACCCAGGTCCTATATAAGGGGGGATAGCCCCAGAGATTGACATCTTATCAGTGGGCTCCATGTTGGAATCTGTGCTCCTGAGAGTGACAGAGTTGGACTCAAATAAGTCCTCCCTGCACATGGTCCACCAGTCCCTTCTATTCAAACCTATATGTGAAGCTGGAGTTTGTAGGTGTACTTCCAGAGACCAGAGCCTCTGGCCTGCCTATGTGCCAGCTGTGCCTGGAATCTCAGTGGAGCTACAGCTCCTACTCTACAGCTCAGTGGATTTCTTTTTCTTTTAAACTATACATGGGTATCTTCAGGACAGAAAAAGTTAAGTAAGTGTTTGCGAGTACTGTGGTACATAGTGG
>JAQZBX010002686.1:52540-70217 GCA_029593785.1 Cabassous unicinctus
ACCAAAAAAAAAAAAAAAAAAAAGGTAATACAACCTGGAATCATTTAAAAAATGTGTTTTTTCCACAATACACCAAATTGAAGTGTCTACCACTCATAGTTTATTTTGTATATTGACTCTTGCTGAGTGAATGTTGAATGAACTACTACTGCCATCAAGTGTTAGAATTTATTTTTTTCAAGTCACACAAATGCACAAAAACTAACGCCAAGACTGCAGTGTATTTTCAACTTAAAATCATAAGCTATACAACATCAAGCATGGCATGATCTCTATATGTCATCATTATGGCACGTACTACATTTTCAAAATGCCAACAATGTCATTAAAATCTCCCAAAGTTGTAACTAGTAATATAAAGGGGATATCTTACTGAATTTACTTGACATACGTGGCAAACAGGTTATAAGATGACCCTCAATGATTTCCCAACTCCTGGTGTCCATGTCTTTATGTAATCCCAAACTCTTGAGTTCTGGTGGGACCTGTGACTTGCTTGTGTTAAAATAAAATATTAAACAAGATCTTATTCATGTGAGTTTATTTGAGCAGTTTACGTCAACAGGGCAGCATCCAACCTCACATGGAAAGGAGTTCCCCTGGGGATGGGGGGAGCACATTTAGGGCAAATGTGGAAGCAAATGAGAAAATGTTCTGACTGGCTGACAGTTAAGTGTCCATTTCACATGGGGGGTGGGGCTCTTCTAAAGTGGGAGCAGATATACATTGATTAGTATGGTATGTATGTCCATTCTGATAAGCTATCTCTGCTGGACCGAAACTGGTTTATTACCAGGTGTTGCTTATCTACAATTGTGTAGGGTGCATCGCTTTATTTTCTCAGAAAGCCCCTGCAGGTCAATTATTTTGTCTTCTGGACAATCCTTTTACAGAGAGGGTCCCTCCCTGCCAACTGGAATATGGCAGAGGTGATAAGATGTCACAAATGTCAAGGCTGTGATTATGTTACACACACACACAGATACTTCTTGTATGCACTGGGGGCATTCTCCTTGCTGACTTGATAAAGTGAGCAGCTATGTTCAGGAAGCCCACAGGGTGAAGAACTATGGGCAGCCTCCAAGAACTTCAGTTGGTGTCTAAGGAACTGCCAGTGGCCTGGAGGATCTGTGGGGGTCTCTAAGACGTGAAGGCAGCATCCAGCCAACAGCCAAAGAAAAGGTGGGCCTTAAGTCATAAAGCCACAAGGAAGAATTGTGCTTATAACAGGAATGATCTTCGGGGTGGATTCTTCCTGAATTGGGCCCCCAGATGAGAACACAAACCAGCCAACACCTTGACTACAGCTTGGTGAGACCTTGAGCAGAGGAACCTGCTAAAGTGTTTCTGGACCCCTGACACCCAGAAATACTGAGATAATGAATGTATGTTGTTTTAAGTTGCTATGTTTGGGGTAATTTGTTATGCAGCAATAGAAAACTAATACAATATATAATAACATGGGAAGTGTGCTGTATTTTAATGTTGGATCAGAACATATTTTGCAGAAGCTAAAGAATATAGGTTAATTTAAAAATGTGTTTTAAAAATTCCCTAAATGGATTTCTGACTATTGTATTTAACGTGCTCAGGTGGTAATCTTTTTGGTGACTTACTAGTACGCAAAAAATTTGTGTCATAACACCAACCTGTGGAAAAAACTAAAAAGCATAAATTATAATTTGTTGCTTTTTTCTTAAGTAGAAGAAGAATGGGAGAATGATTATGAAAGATAAATTTCTCACCATGGGAGAGGTATATAAAGCCCATATTGTTTGTATAAAGGTCACATCAACTGATACAAAAATGATATCCTTAATTATCTGAAAAATGAGTTAGTCATCTTAAAACAAAGGAGAAACTGATGGAAATCCCACTTCAGTAACATGGCCAATTTCCAAAGCTCTCAGTTAAATCCCAATACACTGTAGCCACAAGACTTGAGAAAAATAAAACTGGAATATTGCCATTCCATTTGAGTTAGGCAGAACAAGAGAAAGGTAACAGCCAAATATGTGATTCGACATCTAGAGTCACAAAAGGGGTCACTGGAGACTAAAAGTGTCAGCATTCTGCACTTTGAGTCAGGCAGGCTTGTCTTTAGAAAATCACTGAGCAAATGAAATTGAATGAAACCTGTGGCGTCTACAGGTCCCAAGGCAAGGGTTGGAGCCTTGATCCAAGAACCCCCATACCATTCTCAGTTTTCAAACAGGAATGAATAAATGACCTTTGCAGACTTCAGGGATTTCACCCATTTTGCTTCTCTGTCATTTAATGGAGGCTTGTAGAGACTTAGGTTCACAGCGGGCAGTGTTCCATTGTACACAATTCCACTCACCACAGGAAAGTAATAAAGGAATATGCTCTGGGATGTTTTTCTCCAGGATCAAGCCTGGCAAGACTTCCTTGATGCTTCGACAAAGTGGGACAAGAAAAGGATACAGCCCCAGCAGAGGGGATACCTATTTTGTGTCCTGCACAGACATATATTGAATTACCACCTTTTAAAGGCCTAAAGTATCTAAATATGATAATGATGACAGTTAACCGTTAAGAGCTTACTGTGCGTCTGTGTTAAGTGCTTTAATGCAGTGTTTTATTTAGTCCTTAAAACAACCCAATCCAATAGGTACTATTATTATATCCAGGTTATGGGTTCCGTGAACTTGAGGCTTATAGAGATTAATAATAGGTGAGGTGAAATTGAACCACGTCCTTTTAAGTCAAAGCCCATATTCCAAAGTATGTGCTGTATGATGGGCAGTGAAGAGACAAAAGGAGAGACAACAGGACTATATATGTTAGCAAGAACAGACCCAATATATACACCTTGGTAATAATGTTTGTTTAACCATCGCCACTATAGTCAGCAAAATGCTTTCCCATATGTATTTCATTTACTCATACAAGGGCGCTATTTAAGGCGAGTGGAGTGTACAGCTACGTAGAATTTAAGCTCTGGGGTCAAAGAGGCCTAGGTTTAAATCCTAGCCTTAATGTTTATTAGCCCGACAACCTTGGCCAAATTAACTCTCAGTCCCCTAATCTCTGAAACGTGGTAACAATCCCTACCGCACAGGGTGTATGTGAGCCCATCTGCGCGCAGTAAGCATACGCAATAAATGTCAGCGGCACTTGTGTGCTGGATAACGAATCGCAGTTCCCAGGAGTTAAAAGAGTGGGAACGGGACACAGGTAAGGAGTGGAGCCCAGGTTTTCCGATTCCAGTAGCTTTTCCTCTACCCCTTCGGTGGCCCACGGTGTAGGATATACATTTCTCAATACCAAGTCCTTCTCCCCAAACTCCCGTCTTCAACTGAAGGGCCACCTTCCCTAACCACGCAAATCAGGGTGGTACAAACCCTCCAAATAAACACTACCTCAAGTGTTGCCTAGTTGGGCACCACAAACCCCAGCCGAGGCCCCGCTTCGCCTCGCTCAAAAACTGCGTCACAAGCCCCCAGCGAACGTTCACTGGGCACCTGGTTCCCAGCAGGAACCCCACCTCCACGCACAGGGCGAACGACCTCGTCCCCTGATTGGCTGTCACCTGGGGCAACCAAGGACGCGGTAGGCACGCGGCGGACCCGGCCAGTATTTAAAGGCTGCCGCAGCCCGCGCCGCTTCAGTCCGGCCAGGACGGCGACGGGGAAGCACCTGGGTTGAGAGGGAGCAGCAAGGTAACGCGCACCCCCTGCCTCCCCAGTCCCCAGCCCGCGCCTCTGCCGAGGCGGGTGTGTGGGACCCGGGAGCGGGTCTCACTGTGCGTTGCCCACCAACAGCTTCCTCCCCCACCATCCTTACCCAGCCTCAGACCCACCCATCCCACCTAGGCGAGATAACCCGGGTGCGAAGGACGAGAAATTAAGACGTAAGAGTGAGCAGAGAAGAGGGGAGCCTCCTGGAGAGAAACGCGTGGTCCCTGCGGCAGGCTCGTGGCGCTGAGCGCAGAGTCACAGGGTGACAAGGCTCTCCAGACCGTCGGATCTGGCCAAACTTCACGATATCCCCCAGGACGCTACCATTTAGACTTCTCGGGGCTCCTTGAACCATGACTCAGACTCTCGACAAAAGGGAGGACCCTCTTAACCTGGGCGGCGGCTGGGCATCCTCGGCCCCCTTACGCACCTGGTCCTGCCACCGAAGGCGCAGAGGCACCCCGATTTACAAGCGGCGGCAGTACTATGGCCCTAAGGCCGAGTATGAGCCCCCGAGAAAACAGCCGAAGCCACAGCATGGCCCCGGCCCTTGGTTCCAGCCACCACCCCGACGGCCCTATTGGGCTGTGTACCCCAACTGCGGGCGCTGGGGAGGACACTGGCGCCCACCTGCGGCGGGATTCAGGAAACCCTCCGGCCGGGTTCAAGTGATCCGGGTGTATGGGCTGCACCCGCTCTGCCTTTGCTGCTGCTCCTGCTGGCGCGGGCCGCGGAACCCCGGCTGGGCGAGGCCCTACGGCAGGAAGAAGCGATGGGGCCGCAGGGGCCGCGGCCTGCGCCGCCACCCTCGCCGCTCCTTCCCGAGGAGTCCGCCGGTGGATCTGAGCATGCTGCTGCGGCCCGTCAACCTGTACGGGTGGCGGGCACCGGGCATGCGCGCACCGCGAAACACCACTCAGTTCATCATGAACCAGATCTACGAGGACATGCGGCAGCAGGAGAAGCTGGAGCGCCAGCAGGAGGCGCTGCGGGCACAGCAGGTCCAGGCAAGCGGCGCGGCCTCTCCGGCGACCTCCTCCGGAGACATCGCGCCCCCCAGCGGCGGCGAGGAAGACGCGGAGCTGCAGGAAACTTTGTACAGCTTTGTGCAGAATCCCTCTCTAGCCTTCAGTCCTGCCTCTGGGGAGGAGGACCAGTCTCCCACCCCGCAGTTAGTGGAGGAAGAGGAAGAGGAGAAAAACTATGAGGAGGAATGTGATGAAGAGGCGTGTGAAGGAAAGGAGAGTGAAGAGGAGGATGAGGCGGAGGCCGAAGAGGAAGAGTCAGAAGCGGATGATGAAGAGGTGGAAGCGGAGGATGAGGAGGTGGAAGAGGCTGGCTCTGATGAGGAGGGGGACAAGGAGGAAGAAGAGGAGGAGGAGGAAACAGAGGAAGAGGAGGAAATAGAAGAGGAAGGGGTGGAGGAGGATGAGCAGAGCGAGGAAGAGAACCATTTGCCTCTGGAAATGCCATTATCAATCCTAGTAGGGGCTGAAGAAGAGAGAGAGAACTTTATAAACTGTACTTATTTAAGCCCGAAACAGCTAATTCCTGAAGTGTCACAGGAAGCTCTGCTCATGGTACAGGACATTAACTGTTAAACATCAGGAATGGAATGGAACTGATTTGAGGCTAAAATGGATTAGCAGCTTATTAAAAACTAATTAAAAAGTGAGTTCCACTAATAAACATACCTATGTAAACCCCTTCTTTGGCCACTATAAAATGTTTAAAAATTGGTGTGTTTGTGTATGACTATGGGTGGGGGTGGGGGAGCTTCCGAATATAATTTAATTGGAAATGATTAAAGGCCAAATATTTTATTACTACAGTTTGAATATTTTCATTGGTGTTTTCCCCTTTAGACACCTGAGAACTTTTTTTTTTTTTAATTCTGGCAATGTTGAAAAATGGTTTTTCTTTTCGTAACGAACTTACACAACTTTTTATTTAATGAGCTTGGAATCAACAGATACTTTGATAAATTCTTATGAAACACATGCCATGGCTATTGAATGATCCCCCAGTGCTCTTAACATGGTAACTGAATTCATTTTAAAACGTCTGTATATTTTTAAAATATATTTTTCCTTGTAGATTTTGCACCATCAGAGTTCATTTTTGAGGGTTGTGTTTTGGTAACCCCATTTGCAATCTCTTGTGGCATTGCTCATTTATATTCCTTGTTCCACAGTGCTATGGATCTTCCTCAGAACATGGAGTTGCTTCTGTGGAACTGGTTTATCTGCCATGGCCTCAACAATCCATAATCCATGCATGGAGAGGATTCCCCATGGTCAGAAGTCAACTTGCACATCTAGTTAAAATCCAAGGTAACTGCAAACAATGGAACATAGCTTAGGTTTCAAAGCCCTGTTCCTGGATATATTCCTTGTCTTAAGTACAGAGGAAGCATAAAAAATAGTTTTGCAGAATGGATTTTTTTAAAAAAAAAAGATCATTGGCCTTTTTGGGGGTGGAATATCCTACTTTATTTGTTTACCAGTTAGTCTTCCTTTTAAAAGAGAGTAAAACAAAGATGTGTGTGAGCCTATTCAGGCTAATTTTTGATTGCCATCATTCAAAATAATTGCTCTTGTTCAAACAAAAGACATTTAAGTCTCTATTTAATAAAAGGTTCCATCCATGGCATATTTCTGGAATATCCCTAGATGATGGGTTTGAACCTGTCTTCTCAAAAATTACATCTTTTGACAAACTCTACTCATAAGTATAATTTCAATCACAATTTAGTTTTTATTTGTTTGAAGAGAAGACTATACTGGTGATATTTTACCTGAGTGTTGATTTTTACTCCTATGCCCTAGTGTATTGCAGCTCTCAGGGTGATAAGCTTAAGCTGTTAAATATTAAAAAATGTTAAATGAAAGTATCCTGCTTCTCTTTTCTCATTATTTGAATATCAGAAATCTAATCAGCATCAGGATGACAAGAAGAAAATTAAACTGACAAACATTACAGGAATTTTAAAATTGCACCCAACATTCCAAATTATAGCCATGAAACACCATTTATTTTCTACAAGATAAAATTTCTGGTGACCTATAAAAGCAGTTTCAAATTGACCATTTAGGTTTCTATTTCTGTTCTAGTGTATCAATACAGGGGAAAACCAAGGATCCTGTTCCTGAGGCTGATCTATAAATCCCTACAAGTCATAGCTCATAAACATATTAGTCAACACACTCAATCACCTGGTCAAGCAAGTATGTTATTAAAGAAACCCTTTCATTTAAGCTTGAATTTCCTCACAGTCACATCTGGACAATACTCATCTTATTCCTGCAATCAATACTATTTTTAAATTTGAAAAACTAACACATTTGTTACCACCATATGCACAAAGCATTATCCACTAGTCATTGGAAGGGATAGGAAGATGAGCAATGCCTCAAGGAGTTTACAACCTAGTTCATAAGCCATTATTCAACAAATGTCTACGGAGCTTATAGTGATGAAGGTACAACGGTGAATAAGCAATACCTCTACTTGTTTACAGTTTATTACAGAAGACAGACATTAAACGAGAAGTTAGAAGTTACTGCTGTGATAACCTATCACAAGGGAATGGGAGGGAAGCTGGGGATGTTGACTGTGGCCTGGGGGAACAGTGAGTCTGAAGGCCCAGATCTGGGAGGAGCTTGGTGCCTTTAAAGAACTGAGGACAGAAGAATCAAAGTGTCCTATAAGAGTGGCCAATGAGATGTAGGCAGAAGCCATATTGTCTGTCCATTAATTTCCATGCTATCCATAGCTTCTGGAATAGAGACAAAAACTAAAAGGAGATAACTATTAGTAATTCAGGATTCACCACCTAACATGGAATTAAGACATGTCTAAGGTGGAGGATATTACACCTTCCCAACCCCTCACATGTGATGAAGGGGGGTGCCAGGAATTATTGCTCAGCATGATGGTAGCACCGTAGTTTTCAGCTCTTCAGAACTGCTGTTCAACTTGATGATTCAGTGGACTCTAAAGTGTTAGTATGGCATAGGATAAACCTAATCTTCATTTTAGAGGTAAGTGTACAGTTGGAGAAAATTTATGGTTTTACAAAAATGTTCCTTATTGTTAAGCCATTTCAAAACTTGATGTCAGAGAGTACACAATGATAACAAAGAGCCACTTGGTCATTTCTTTCATTAGAGAAGGTATTTCCTTTCTGTCAATTGTCCAAAAAAGAACACTATAAATCATACATATATTTGAAAGCCCAAGCTTGATAGCATCCTTGAGGTCTCTTCTGAGATGTATTCATATGTTAGAAATTGTGCTATTTTCATCTCCTAGTGACAGGCAGCATTTTTTTGTTTATCTTGATTACTTTGTATGCACAGTAACTTAAGGGGCTTCTCTGTGAAAATATTAGCCCACTAAGGATAGTAAATACACTTGACTTTTAGAGTTCTGCATATGATTTCGTAAAATTCTTTAACATCTATATATGAAGAAGACTGCATTTTCCACATTTTTCTCCATGGACATAAATACAAGAGGTGAAATAACCCATCTTTCACCAGCTAACCCAACCCACAGAGTATGGGAAGAAAACGATACAAACATTGCCCCATAAGTGATCTTGGGGCAGAGAATGGCTCAGACTAAGAAAACAGCTTTCTTATGTTTAATTTTGGTGTTAGCAGCATAATAAAATATAATCAGCCATGTATATATTCAAGCAGGTTTATATTTAATAACAATTGAAAACTATCCTTAATATTAATGCCTCCAAATCACTTTGACCTCAATTATCGTGCATTTAAAGCAAAGTCAGATTGTGGCTGTGTCTTAGCTATTTTGTTACTAGCATTGTTCTTCCTCTAGTTTTAGCCAATTAATGGAACGTAGCCCAACATCAAGATCTGCTGGTGGAAGAAATGGTTTTGCGTATAGGGGGGAGGGGGTGGTAGGATCTCTATGTTGGCACTCATGCCAAGGTCTCTGTTTCCTCAAATGTAGCAATCATACTCTATTACCTATTACCTATTATAAGCTACCATACATTTTACAATCAGATTCATCATCTCAGTTTATAAACACTGGATCTGCCTCAATTCATTCACAATGCCTAGGGAAATCTCAATTCATTGTAGTTCTGAGACATGCAGATATTTTAGTTGTTACCACTGAATTCCAGCATGAACCAACTTGTCCTTGAAATTCTGTTTTGGTTTCTGATGGTACCTAACTATTCAAAGTGTGGTCCTTGGACCAGCAGCATCAGCAGAACCCCAAAACTTGTTAGAAATGCAGAAACCCAGACTCTTCTAAGTCCTACCAAATTAGGATCTTCATTGAAACAAGATCCCTAGGTGATAAGCGTGCACACTAAAGTTCTGGAACCATTGTTGTGGTTTGAGTATTAGCCTCATTGCAGAAGATTCAGGGTAGCTTAATGATTAATTGAAGCTTTAGTTTGTGGGTTCAAAACTTCTATCACTTAACAACTTGTATGACCATGACCTCAGGCATGTTGCTGAAATTTTGGCTTCTCATTTTCCTCACCTGTAGTTTCTACCTCATGGGGTTAAATGAGATGATAGAGGATTAAATGAGCCAATAGTCACGAAGCACTCAGAACAGTGACATTCAATAATTACTAGTTATAATAAGAACAGTCATCCAATAAATACACAAATAAGAACATTGACATATTGTATAACGTATACATTTTGACAAGATAATTAACAAAATGATTCTTTAACTCTGCCTTGTTTTTCCTGGAATAATTGCAATTGGACACATTATTTGAACTGCATACACTGTTGTGCAGGTTATGAGAAGCAATTAAATCTCTAGACTCGAAGTGAGGCTAGTGGTGAGAGAGGATTAAAGGATAAAAAGTGTATCTTGCAAAATAAATATCACCAAAAGCAAACTTTTAATTCTGAAGTTGCTACTTCACTAAACCCTGACAGAAGTAACCTTTCCTACTGATTTATTAAAGTTTCTGTTTCCTTAGTTTCAAAACTTCATCCCCTTTGTGTATATTATAAGGAAACATCTCACCTTATGCGTAGGAATGAGACTATTAGATAATCTAATACCAAGATTTGGGTTAGATCCGGTTTTTGTCTTTCACTTTAGAACTAGAATAAACTGGTTTAGGTCATTAGGATATGCACGGTTAATAGAAGCTTGACCTAAAAGTTCCCCTTGTTTCATTGTAATAGTAAAAATCTTGCCCACAGCCGCCATTGCACATACATTTTCTTACATGCGGTATGACCGAGCATGTTTTGAAACAGCACATGCTCAGCTAAGACCCACCTCCTACCCGACATAATCTCCCTCCATCTACCTCATTATACTAAACCAGCCCCCCACAAAATCACATTAAAGTCAGCACATCTTTCAGCTCAGGGGGAATGATCTGAGGAAATCACTGTCCTACGATCTCCACTGCGCTGGCCCTTGCTAATAAATTCTTTTCTCGAAGTTTTGGTGTCACTTTATTGGCATTGTGCACACAGGACAAAAGGGCTGTTGAGCGATTTCAATTAGCGACCCAGATGGGACTGGAACCATAAAGACCCCTGCACGAGGCTCTGTGGACACTGCGAGATGAAGGCTTCTAGCTGCTGACCCCTATGGCCTCCAAGACCAATTAATCTAGGGGTTTGACAGCCAGAATGCACTCACCCCCACCGACATCATTGGTCCTCGGCACAGTTTCACTTTCAAGAGGAGAAACAGTTCTGAAAACAGACATCTTCTGAGGGAATAACTTTCCAAAATGTGCCTGCCCTTTTGCCAAAGTCGGCTAATAGTCTGGTTTCTGGAATATTGAAGATGATTGCGGGTAGGACTCTCACCTTGACCAAGTCCTCCTGTTTGGGAGTGTCAGTCACAGCATTACTCATAACTGGTTTGATTTCCTGTTTGGTTTTCAGTTTCTTATTAACTTACAAGATTTTTTAAGGTGCCAAGAAAAGAAATTATAATTATGAGAAAAGTTAACAGCATTACTAATAACTGCTGCAGCCCCCTAAGTTGTATTTTGAACATTTTTTCTACATTCAGTTATGAACCAGGAAGGAGAAAAGAATGATATTTCTTCCTACTACTGCTTAACCTCAGTGTAAATTAGAATGTGGAGAACAATGGCCTGCAGACAGGTCTTAACCATAGCAGTATTTTTTAGAGTTATTTTGTAAGAGGGAAGAAAAATACCTCGTGTTTAATGTTTCAGGTATTTGTTTCAAAATAAGAGTTTTCAAAAGAAATGTAATATTCTGATTCAGAGAGACAATAATACTCAAAACTTGACTACTAAAAACAGCTCTATTATAAGGTCAGAAAATTCCAAGTCTCATACTAAATAGGCATTGCTTGATTCCAAGCCAGAGGATCTTTCACGTCGACATTTAGAATTTCCCTCTGCTTGTCTTCTTCCCTATGTTGGAGAAAAAGATGGGGAGAATTTCTCCTCATCTCCATCTCAGAGCAGGTCACCATCTAGCCCTCCTTCATCTCCTAGTCATAAAGGAATGGTCTCCCCACCTCATACCCATCGGGGCACACAATTTGACTGGAGAGCTGCTCAGTGCCAGGTGGGACAATTTCCTTTGAGACAAGTTCCAATTGGATTAGTGATCAAAGTAACCCAAAAGGATTTGGCTATGTACACTCTTCTTTCTCCACTTCAGGCTTATATCATTGGAAAAATAATATGCCTTCATTTCGAGATGACCCCAAGAAAAATGGAAATTTTATTTCTTTTTCTGTTACTCATAATCCTACCTGGGCAGACATCCAAGCGCTTTTTAATAGTCTCCTGACTACTGAGGAGTAAAAGATGGTCCTCAAAAAAATCTAAGCAAGAGGCTGACAGAAAACATAGCTTACAGTCTAACAGCCCATTCGAGGTGCCAGGAGCTTTGGTTTTTCCTATAACAAAGTCCTAATTTAATCCAAATGACCAGGAAGATTGAAACAAACAAGAGCATTATAAAAAGTGTATGATTGTTGCAATGCAAAAAGGAGTCCCAAAACCTAAAAACTTAAAGAAATTTCAAGAAATGCAAGAAGAATCAAATGAAAACTGCTCTGTTTTTCTTGAACAAATTTTGAAGCATATAGATCCTAAATATCCAGATAATATGAAAATGATTAATATTACCTTTATCAGTCAGAGTACTCCAAATATAAAAAAATATAAAAACTGGAAGGTGGATTAGGAATGTCTGTATCACAACTGTTTGAGATTGCATTCAAGGTTTTAAAAAATGGGATCAAATCCAAGGAAAAGCAGATAAAACGTCAAGCTGCCTTGTTGGGAGCAGCCATCAAAGTTTATCCGGATCAAGTCAAGATTGACCAACCCAAGGAGAAAATAGATGAAGGGTAAGAATCCCCAGTCCCCCAATGACAAGGCCAGGGCTGTCCCATCCCTTAGAGCCGCAACAATGTGCCTATCACAAGGAAGAATGCCGCTGGAAGTGGGAGTGCCTGAATTGCCCCAGTAAATCCACCTACCAAATGCCTCAACTTTCTGGGGATGAGAGCGATCAAGAATGATGGGGCCCAGGGGCACCTTCCAACCTTAACAACCACGTCGCCATTTCCCCAGGAGCCCCAGATGTCTATACTAGTGGGGAAAAGTTCATAGACTTTCAAATCGACACTGGAGCTACCTATTCCATTTTAAATAGAAATTATGGGATTCTGTCACCAAAATCAGTTTCAGTAATTGGAGTCTCTGGAGCCTTTAGTAACAAACCTTTCTTACAGCCTCTCAAATGCCAGCTAGGAAATTCTCATTTAAAACATAATTTTCTCTATATGCCTGAGTGCCCCATGCCTCGGCTTGGACAAGATTTACTAACCAAACTAAATGCACAAGCAACTTTCTCAGCAGATGCTTCTGAACATTGAAGGTCCTCCAGATCTGGCCTGTGCACTTCAGTCTGCCCTGTTGCAACTGAGAGAGGAAGTTCTATCTGCAATAACTCTTAGACATCCTTTTAAAGGTAAAATCGGAAGTATGGGCTGATTGTATGCTAGGAAGAACCAGAATTGTAGAACCAACTCAGGTAAAACTCCCACCTAATGTGATTACCCCTCCTCAAACAAAATAAGCAGGGTACTGGCTTACTTCTGGAAGGTTAGGCAGATACCAGGCTATTCTATTAGACAACCCAAATGTAAAACTAAAAGCAGTTTCCTCTTTACCTTACTAATAATCAAGAGGAGCCAATACATGATAGTATTAAAATAATTGAAAAAGTCTATTCCAACTGTCCTGATCTTATAGATCTACCACTGGATTACCCCAACTTAGAATTGTTCACCAATGGAAGCAGTTTCATGAATCAAGGATATCAGAAAGCTGGGTATGTTAGTATAACTTTACAGGATGTGCTCAAAACAGGAGTCTTTCCTCCAGGTACCTCTGCACAATGTGCAGAACTCTTAACATTCAACAAGAGCTTTACACTTAGGAAAAAACAAAATAAACAAAAAACCAAGAAGCTAAACATCTTCACAAACTCTAAATATACTTTTTCAGTAACCTATGCTCATGCAACTATATAGAAGAAATGGACACCTGATGAATCTGCCAATATTACCACACTTTTAATTCACATGAAAAATCAGATTCAAGCCCTATGTACACCTCCTCCTACATTTAATTTCTTTGCTTTATTCACCAGGCTTTTTTTTCTGAGGTTGATTTCTAGTTTAGAGCTATACTGCAGACAGGCATACCTATACTTAACATTACTCATTCTCAATGTTCTTATTTTTAAATGTTTGGTTTATATTTAGAATCTATAAGAGTAAACGAATAATAATAACAAAATGATGCTGTCTCAATTGACAGAAAGTTGCAACCTGGCATATCATTTTATTATAGAGACATAGTGAATAACTCCAACATTGGAGAAGACATCTCACTGCCTGGACCCCAAGAATGTTTTCCATATCATGCTAAAATATTCCATTCTTAAACCCTAATCATTGCCCATGACCAGCATGAAGCGGCCAGACTGGTCATCATCCCTTATCCTTCAGGATTGAGGAATATAACAACAAAAAGGGGGAATTGAAGCTGCCAATTTACTAACCCCTGACAGAAGTAACCTTTCCTACTGATTTAGTAAAGATTCTATTTCCTTAGTTTTAAAACTCCATCCCCTTTATGTATATTAATAGGAAACATCTCACCTTATGCATATCAATGAGACTATTAGATGATCCAATCCCAAGATCTGGGCCTTTCACTTTAGAACTAGAATGAACTGGCTTTGGTCACTAGGGCATGCGCAGTTAAGAGTAGCTTGACTTAAAAGTTACCTTTGCTTCATTATAATAATAAAAACCATGCCCACAGCCACCATTGCACCACCATTTTCTTACATGAGGTGTATGACAGATTGTTTTGAAACTCTATGTGCTTAGCTAAGACCCACCTCCTACCTCATTACACAAAATCACATAAAAGTCAGCATAGCTTTCAGCTCAGGGAGACTGATTTGAGGAAATTACTGTCCTCTGGTCTCCGCTAGGCTGGCCCTTGCTAATAAACTTTTTTCTTGAAATCCTGGTATCACTGTATTAGCATTCTATGTAGGAGACAAAAGAACTACTTGAGCAATTTCAATGCCATTATATATAATTGTAGTTTTTGTGTAATTTTCTATTTTTTTCATTTTAAAAACAATTTATTGAAGTATATCATTCATACATGAAAATACATAAACAATAAGTGTTTAGTAAACATTGTGAACTTACAATACAAACATGCATAACATCATACAGGGCTCCCACACATCACCCCACCACAAATACTTTGCGTTGTTGTGAAACATTTGTTAACAAATTATGAAAGAGCATCGTCAAAGTATTACTGCTAATTATAGTCTGTATCTTACTCCCTTATACATTTTTTAAAGGATTTATTTATTTATTTACTTTTATCCACTTTTATTGCCCCCCTCATTTTTGCTGTTTTTGTGTCCATTCGCTGGGCAACTCTTTGTCTGTTTCCTGCCCCGTCTTCTCATCCTTCTCCTCCTGTCTTCACTGGGATTCGATCCTGGAAACCTCCAATCTGGGAGAGAGGCACCCTACCACCTGCACAACCTTAGTTCCTAGTTTTTCGGTGTGTCTCATCTTGGCTCTCCTTGTGCCACTCTCCTGTTACGTCATCAACTTGTTGCGTGGCTCGCGGGGCCCGATGGCACACCTGCACATGGGGCCTGATGGTTCACCTGCACGTGGGGCCTGGTGGCCCATGTGCCTTCTAGATTTTTCTTTTTTTTATTTTTACCGGGAGGTCCTGGGGATGGAACCCAGGTCCCTCCAGATGGGACATGGATGCCCAACCATTTAAGCCATATCCGTCCCCCTGCTATATCTCTTAAGGTTGATCAAAGATACCTAGAGTTACAGTCATTTCCCATATAAGATGGTCATATAATAAATCAGGTGTGGTTTATCACCAGCATTTTAAAAAACCAGACCTAGAGAGAAAAACTAGGTCTGAGGACACATGCATGGTTTCTAAGATAGTGAATGTTTAGCCTACCCTTGATTATCACAAAATCAGGACAGCGAGAATAGTTGCAACTAATTTTCTATTGATAGTGGCATTCCACTAACTGAGATGCTAATATAAAATATCAGGCTAAGGTCAAGCCTAGTGACTATATGAATTTCTTTCAATGAATTTTCCAAAATCAATGTTCATCTTTTTTAAAAAGGTGCTTCTTTTTAAAGAAGTTTTGTGAATTCTACACTTAGTATTTTCTGCAATAAACTCATGACCTCAAGGTATTTACTAGCACAAATATTTAAATATAGAACAAAATTATATAGAACTTTTTTTGCTTTCTTTCTTTTACTGGCTGTATTTGCCTTTTATAGTTTATGCTCCAGCACTATTAATATAAAACTGCCACCTAGTGGCAAAGTGAAACATTTAAACATGATCTATCGGTCACTGCTCTTGCTGGGTCTTCACAGATGCAGTTTAAAGTACTCATAGTGCACTAGTACATATAAAAGGAGTGCTGTAAAGGTCTTGTCATACAGCATTATATTAAGATGTATTATTTATTTGAATATGTTACCATTTGCCTTCCAGAAACTGTTTAATAATTTGGTATCATTTGGACCTACAGGACTAAGTCATAAATATAAACTATCAAAGTGTGTAAAGAAAAGAAGGAAAAGGTAGGGTCACTAGAAGAATAGGTAAATTTTAAGAGTCCTTGGATTTCCATAGATTATTATTATTATAGTTTTATACTGCTAATAATTTATCTAAAGGCATTACTACAATAAATCTATTTTGAATTCCTTTTGATAGGAACACCACTAATCAACACCAGTCTGCACTGATAGTACTTTTGTTCTGCTTTTAAAACTAACAGCAGAGCAATTAACAAAGATAAATTGTGATTTATCTTTTATATGTTTAGATTTTAAATCCAAAATGCTAAGCTAAATAATGATTAATGTTTTAATTCTGAAAAATAAAAATGATAGTCTGTCCTTACTGACCTAGTTTTAAACGCAGGATTTGTGATAGTCAATCATCTCTTGGGACCCGATCATTGTTTAATTTATTGATGGTCATAGTTGCTAATTAGAGCACACCTTGTTAATGAAAGAGATAAATCTGCTTGTTTGTTGGTCTGGCACCCAGAGGATAATATTGCCATTATATATTCTCCTATTTCCAGCTTTATTTCCAGATGCTTCACTATTTCTTTTGGTAGATAAATCAGTGTTAAGGATTGGTTCTGCCTTAGCCTAAGAGGCAGTTTATGCATGTTTCTACTTTCTTAGAAATGCAATTGCTTATTCCAGAGCCCCTTTAGAAAGAGTAGTTACTTCAGTTATGTACTTTAATACTTCACTTCGTTAATACATTTATCATCTTTTTTCTTGTGGTTAGTTGAGTGTGGCTGTCTTCTGCCTAGAAAAGCCTAGATGACAAGGAATTGATTATCTCTGTGTTTCTGGTGGAGTCTTGTGCATAAGACACCCTAAATAAATGTTTAATATTAAGAAAGAATGAAGAGACCGGACACCCGATAATGCAGTAATAAAAATGTCAAAAAAAATTTTTTAATTTTTTTGTTTTTTTCCCATTTTTTGAATATCCCAATCCTTTAATTTTATTTTATTTTTAGTGTTTTTTTTTAAGTTTCCATGTATTTTATCTCTTACATTTAAACTTATCATTATTATTTCATTTTCCTATTAATCGTATGTGGCTATTATATGGGCTTCATCTTCAAGGAAGGGTTGGATCATAGAAGGGTTACAATGGGGGCAGAAGAGGATCATTGGTGGGGGGTGTCAGGGATGGGGGTTTCATGGGAGGAAGTTCACTTGAATATACATAAAAGATATATAAAATTGTTCAAAAAATCAAGGGGTAGGGCATGGTCACAGTGGGTAGACAATCACTCAATAAATGAGGGAATACTGAATTCCCAGCCTGGAGAGCTCTGCCACATTCTCCAAGGGAGGAGTAACAGTCCCCCAAGTGCAGGAGCAGTGTCTGGCTAAGGCGGATGGTCCACTGATGGGTTCTTGTTATTGATGACTAGCCTTACAAGTTTTTGCTCTTGAAATTGAAACTTAGCCTATTGTTATGGGGTGCCTAAGGGTTGCCACCTGAGACCCTCATTGTTGCACAAATGTGGCCCCTCTCTAAGCCAAACTCAGCATATGAATGCATTACCTTCCTCCCAGCATGGGACATGACTCCCGGGGATGAGCCTCCCTGGCAACAAGGGATTACTACCAAGTGACAACTGGCAATATGACTGGAAAAAGACCTTGAATAAAAGGGGGAAAAGGTAAAGACAATGAGTTCATATGGCTAAGAGACTTCAAAGAGAGTCGGGAGATCATCCCAGAGGTAAGGCATACGCACACCTCAGTAGGATCTCATAGAACACTAAAGTGGATATCACCCCAAACAGAGGGGC
>JAQZBX010002687.1:0-70012 GCA_029593785.1 Cabassous unicinctus
TCTTGGCGGTTAGCTAGTGTCTGCACAACTTCAAGGTTCTGATAACTTGGGACACAGCTGCAAGGTTGAGATGTTTTTGCAAGGTCTCTCAAGGGAGGGGAGGTTATGTGCTTCCCAGATAGGACACTCAGGGAACAATAGAAAGTTTTCTTCTCTAAGTTACTTTGGGTAGGCTAATTTTGGAGCTAGAGTACAACAAGTGTAGAGCAGCAAACTGAATGGAAGTTTGGGGACAAAAGGCTAACTTAGACAACCAGTGGATTGATGTCAAAGTCTTTCAGAGCCAAGAGAGACCTAAATGAGGTTCTTCCCTGTAATTGGGAGGCCACACAGTATTGTGGGTAAGAGTATCAGCTCTGGAGTTAGCCTGCCTGTGTACAAACCTGGCTGTGGAGTCATTGGTGTTGTTTACCCAAATATTTCCAGATCTTTTTGTCCAGTATGATAGGATGAGACGACCCCACCCCTTGGGTGTGGCCCAGTGACTCACTGGAGTCGGTGAGTAAAGATAGAAAGCCAGTGTGTGATTTGCAGCTTGGTCTTAGAGCAAGGAAAATGTGGAGTGGAGTCCCAAGCAAATAAACACTTGGGAAGCGGGTGTGGCTCAATGGATAGAGCTCCCATTTACCATACGGGAGGCCCCGGGTTTGCTTCCCGGGGCCTCCTTGTGAGGGCAGGCCGGCCTGCGAGGCGAGGCGCGGTGGGCTGATGCAGCAAGACCTCACAGCAAGGGGGAGATAAGCAGACACAGAGAAAACACACAGCGAATGGACACAGCAAACACAAGCAGCAAGGGGGGGATAAATGAATAAATAAATAAATCTTTAAAAAAGAAAAGAAATAAACACTTGTTTTAAAACCACTTAGATTTGTTGGCTACCTTTACTGTTATTCTGGCTCTGGGACAGTCACTTAACACTATATAAACCTCAGACGTCTCTACCCATAAAAATGGAATCATAACAGCACCCATCTCTTAGCAGTGCTGTTAGAATCAAATTAGAGAGTTAACACAGAGAAAATGCTTAGCAGAGTGACTGGTTTACTCAGTAAGTGCTCAGTAAATATCACCTATTCTTATCACCAGGCCATAAGCTCCATCAGTTCAGGAACCATGTAGGCTGGTAAAGAGCGGGCACTCGATAAAAAGTAACTTAAGTTCTTGTCCAGAACATCAGTGATGCCTCTCAAGTTGGTGTTAATCCAATGAACAATATTCAGTTGTAACCTTACTAGTGGCAGCTTACTCCTGGAAACTCCCCTTTGGCTTTCTAACATACCACTCTGGACCAGGGCTATGACTTGTGTCCCCCCAAAAAAGGTATAGTGAAGTCCTAACCCCCAGTACCTTTGAACATGGCCTTATTTGGAAATAGGGTCGCTGCAAATGGAATTAGTTGAGTTAAAATGAGGTCATATTGGAATAGGGTGGGCCCTTAGTCCTATATGACCGGTGTCCTTATAAGAAGAGGAAATTTGGAGACAGACACAGAGAGAAGATGACCTCATGTCAGGGAAGGCAGAGACTGAGTTATGCCACAAGCCAGGGAATGCCAAGGACAGCCAGCTACCGCCCGACACAGGAGAGAGGCATGGAACAGACTCTTCCCCACAGACCTCAGAGGGCACACGGCCCCTTCTGCCATTTTGATTTCAGACTTCCAGCCTCCAGAACTGTGAGACAATAAATTTCAGTTGTTTTAAGCAACCCAGCTTGTGGTACTTTGTTAAGGCAGCCCTAAGAATCTAAGACAATGGGTTTCCTCCTCCTTCTCTGGTATCTCCTCAATCTCTTTTCCATTTCCTCTTTCTACTCCTATATTATCAATAGTGTTCTTTAGACTTATGCCTTTGGCCCTCTTCACAGCAGAATCACCTGGGGAACTTTATAAAGTACCAAGGCCCCACCCCAGAGCTCCTAAGGTAACTGGGATGGGGTGCATCCTGGGCATGAGGATATTTCAAAACTCCCCAGGTGACTGTAATGTGTAGCTGAAGGACGGAATTACTACTCTGCACCTGTGCGGACCAACATAGCAACTACCTGCCCCATGAGTCTACTGAGCACTCGGAAATGTGCTGAGTCCAAATCGAGCTGTGTTGTAAGTGTAAAATACACACCAGATGTCAAAGCCTTTGTGTTTTTAAAAAAAGCATGTAAAAGAACTCAGTAATAGTTTTTATATTGATTATATGTTGTGGTGGTAATTCTTTGGATGTATTGAGTTAAATAAAATATATTATTAAAATTAATTTCATTTTTTTTTTTTTTTTTTTTTTTTTACTTTTCAATGTGGTTACAAAACATTTAAAATAATAGATGTGGCTCATGCTTCTGGATCTTTGCACACACTGTGCCTTCTGCCTGGAATGTCGTTCCTGCTCTTCAGCTTCCCTGCACCTGCATAGCTCAGCTTCAGAACTCCTGAGTTCCTCCCTGTGGAGCCTCTCCCAGGTGGTCTACCCCTCCATCTGGACAAGGATGCCCCCAGCCCCCCTGTTTTAGTTTCTTAGGCTGCTTAAGCAGATACTGTATTAGTCAGGGTTCTCTAGGGAAACAGAATCAACAGGAGATATCTGTCAATAATATAAGATTTTTTAAGAGTCTCTCACGCAACCGTGGGGATGCACAAGTCCAGGTTCCACAGGCAGGCTGCAAACCAGGGGCTCCGATGAAAGTCCAATGAAAGGTCCTTGATAAGTTTCTGGGAGAAGTTGGCTGTCCAAAGACGAGCTGGGAAATTCTCTCTGAATGTTGAAATCACTTCCCCTTTTAAGGCATTCAACTGATTGAATAAAATCATCACCCATTGCTGATGCAATCTCCCTAATTGATGCAGATGTAATCAGCCATCCACACAGTAAACTCACTGGTGATCGAAGTCCATAAATGCTCTTGTATTACAATTAGCCCAGTGCTTGCTGGACCAAACACCTGGACACAATTAACCTGGCTGAGTTGACATATTAGCCTAACCATCATAGATACCATGAGATAGTTCAGCTTAAACAATGGGAAATTATTCACTCATGGTTCACTCATGGTTGTGAAATTGTCCAGATCGAGGCATCATCAAGGCAATGCTTTCTTCCCAAAGACAGGCTGTTGGCAATGGTTGGCTCCTCTGCCTGTTGGAGGCACCTGCTGGTCTCTCCCTTCTCTTCTGGGTTTTGTTGATTTCAGCTTCACGCTTCCATGGCTTTCTCATTCTCATGACTGAATTCATCCCGTTTATAGAGGACACCAGAAAGAGGATTAAGACCCATCCTGAATGAGGTGGGTCACACCTTAACTAAAGTAGCCTCATCAAAAGTTCCTGTTTACAATGGGTCCTCACCCACAGGAATGGATTACATTTAAGAACATGTTTTGGGGTACACACAGCTTCAAACCACCACAACCCCCCATGCTCTTATAACCACCTCTGCCTCCTTTTCCCTCCTACCACAATAGCCTTTAATGCCCAGCATTGCCAGTGTCTTTTTACTTTGCCTACAGCCCCCATTAGACTATGGGGCCTCTAAAGGGCATTAGCCACTACTGACCTGCCTCTGTATCGCTAGTGCCTCACCTAATACCAGGTATGTAAAAATAATAATGGCAAAAATAGTAACAATAACAAATAATAATAACAACAGGGATGGGGCTGTTACACATGCCAAAAATTATGCTCTCTGCTTCACATATGTTGCTTCATTTAATAAGCATTTTATAAATATTTATTGAAATAAATAAAGTTTAAGCATGTGCCCAGCACTGTGTTAATACCACAGAAAACACTAAGAAGCATATTCTCTCAGGTACAGGAATTGAAAATATAGCCAGGTAACAGTAATAGTGCACTATTCTTCCAGATTTTTCCACCCAAAGAAAGTCATCAAGTAACTTGTGATTAAAGGAAGAGTTGTTCTTGGCATCTAAAAATAAAAAAAAAATACCAATCCAAATTCCAATTATTAGGAATAGTTGGGAAATCAGAAGTGAGAAAAGGATACGAAGTACTTAGTGAAATTAAAATCTTACACATAATATGGCTTCATCAGCACTAAGTGTGGAATGTTTCCACCCAATCTTAAATAACCCATATTAGTTGATGAATTCAACATTATCAATATGTAGTACTTATTATATGGCATACCAATGAATGCTTTATTTCTTTAAATATATACATGTATACATATGTATACACACAAGCACATACATATATTTATATATATGTGTGTGTGTGAAAATAAATGGGAGATAAAAAAGAAACCCATGAAACATATAAGAAAACAAAAGTCAAACTAAGCCTCCAAGCCCAGTGGAACTTCAGAATAGGGAGAGATTAGTGTGAATCAGTATAACCAGGGCTACATGCAGATAAGATTCCAAGAGGAAACTGTGGGAGTTTGCACAGAAGGGAGTGTTTTTCCAGGCAGAAGAAATAGCATGAACGAAAGCTTGAAGAGGTCATGAGCATGTTCAGAGACCACTGTTTTGACTCCTCTGTTAAGTCAAATTCTTAATCATGTCTTTAAAAACTGCAAAGGGTTGGTTTCCTTATTTCTTCTGATTCACATCTGTGCTTTTGTGTCACTTGTGGTTTAGAGTGAAAAAATGTGCCTTGCTGATGAGTACCAGACATTTTCAATGATACAGCAATGTCAGAGTTGAGAATATGATATCGTTTCTTATCTCCTTTGGGGAACTAACAGGCTACCCCCCATTTTACATGCCATTCGACTATAGGTTAGTGGATTTGTGTACTGGTTCCATCTGATCACATAAATTACTCTCTCTACTTGAAGTGCTTTGCAGAGTGCCACAATTTATCACATGGAGAAGTAAATGGTCTGTTACAGTTCTAGGGATGTCTGTGAAATAATCTTGAGCTGAGAGTAAATTTTAGAACACCAAGCAATTTCTAGAACAATCTCCAGTCATCTATTTTTCAGAAATAATATATGAATTAATGGGTAGCACTTGTTAAGAACTTGCTACACCTCCGAGATTGTTGGGATGCGGCCTGTTGCAGGCAGTCAGAGCCAGCAGGGAGCAGCCAAGGCCTGACCCCAGACCCACCAGCTGGAACTAGACAGGCCCTGAAGACTTAACCCAGCTCTTAAGGAGTCAGGCTGGAAGACAAAGCAAGATATTCTTGAGCTAGATCTGTCTTATTGGGCCCAGATAAAAAGTGAACAATGGAAGGCAGGGTAACCAGAGCACTAGGACAGGGATCCTGGGCTGGACACAGAGCCAAGAGGTGGGAAGTGAAAGCTGCCAGCAATTACCTCTGAGTACAAGCCTCAAGGGCAAACCTCCATTCTTCTTCCAGGCCAAGCACTTCCACCATTTCCCTTCTGATAACATACAGGAAGAGAACGGATGTGACATCATAACAACAGCTGGGGGATTTCTGACAGAGGACCAGAAGGCAGTAAAATATTGATTTTGGGGGCGGATGTGGCTCAAATGGTTGGGCGTCCGTCCGCCATATGGAGGGACCTGGGTTCGATCCCCGAGACCTCCCGGTAAAATAAAAAACATATATACAGAAGGCACATGGGCTGCCAGGCTCTGTGTGCCGGTGAGCCGCCAGGCCCCGGGAGCCAGGCAGCAAGATGATGACGTAACAGGAGAGAGACGCAGGGGAGAGACAAGACGAGCTGTTCCAAAAAAAAACAGGAACTGAGGTGGCGCTGGTGGCAGAACACCTCTCTCCTATACCGGAAGTCTCCAGGATCAAATCCTGGTGAAGACTGGAGGAGGAGGATGAGAAGAGATGGCAGGAAACAGACACAAAGAATTGCCCAGCAAATGGACACAAAACAGCAAAAATGGGGAAGGGGGGGTTTAAAATGGGTAAAGTAAATAAATAAATCTTAAAATATATATATATATATTGATTTTGCAACAAAATCTTGGTGCTCAAGCCACACCACAAAAACAGGAGGTGTGGATAAGGCTCACCACAGGTGAGTTCAAGCAGACTTTCCGAGCCACTTCTGAATTGTTTGCATTCCTGCCTTCAGGAGCTGCACTGACCCATGTGGAGTCTAAAGAAGTCAGTCAGTCAGTGGTTAGTTCCTCAGAGGTGTCTTGGGGACATCTTGGCTGGGTTGAGTCACTAGAAGTCTCTGAGGGTTCCCAGGGCTGCAAAAGCACAAGATGAGGCCTGTGACCCAAACTTCAGGGCAGTGTCAGGAGAGGCTGAGCTTACTTTCAAAGGATAAATAGGAGTTAACTAGGCAGAGCAGGGGGCAAATAAGCAAAGGGAAGAACATGAAGAAAGGCAAGGAAACAGGAAAGGCTGGTCCCCTCAGGACCCTTCGTGTGGCCAGAGTGCTGTTGCATGCCAGGAGAGCAAAAGAGAAACCTGGAGCTAAAATCCAACCACACTTGGCTTTCCAAGCTAGGTATCTCTGGGGGCTGCCTCAGCCAAAGATGTGCCTTTTTCTGATTTACACAATGGTCCAGTCTGAGCTAGTGGTCATCTTGCTAAACATCCCAAAGACATGGGCCCTTCATGATTTCAGTAGTGTCCAAAGAAATGAAATAACCTGAAATTCAACCAGGTAGTAAAGGAACCAAGAAAAGTCCAAGGCTTGGGGCAGTTTCCATTAATCTGCTATGGAGTAATTCAAACAGTTAACTGTGAGGGAGGGAAGAAAAAGAAGGAGAATATCTGTATACATATTGAGTTCTGAGATGGCAATTAAGGACATCTAATAGAATCTGCAGGCAACTCCTATCTGACTTTAAGATGTCTCTTGGAGGTCAAGAAGGGTCAAACTGCCTGAACCTCAAAACACAAATCTTGCTATTTAACATTCCCAATAATCTCAGTGTTAACCCCTCAATAGCTTTTAGATATTGTACCATTTACTGCAAAATTAAAATTAGAATCAATACAATGAATAATCAGTATTTTAAACAATTCAAGGCTCTATTTCATCATGAAATTCCATTTATGCTGTAAGAATAAAAAGAAAAGACAACCCTTTGTTCTCTTCATTTCACAATCCTGCAAATGGCCTCTTAGTCAAAATAGCTCCTCTAATCTTTAAGTTTTAATTAGCTGCCCGCAATTCATAAAATATCAGGAATTAAAATGCTGATACCTCATTCTCCTGAGAAATGGCACACAATTAACCTCTTTTTTCCGGTCAAAGGCAGAAATTGAGAAAGGGTAATGACAAATTTAATCTATTCTTGCAGCAAGGCCTGCTATAGGGCTGCAAAACAGCATCCAACCCAGCATCAAAGGAGAAAGCAATCTCGAGAGTGTCAAGAAACTCTGGATTAGTTGTGCATAGCCCTTTGTATTCATGACAAGTTATATTACAAAACCATATTGAACCCCAAATATCTTACAAAAAATGTTAAATGATTCCCCAGAATTCAGCAACCTAACCTGCCTTTCTTTTCCCTCTAAAACAGGCAATTTGCCTAGGTTTTAAACGATGTCAGAAGCTCTAGACTTCTAGCGTAGAGGATAGAGGACTGAGAAATGCACACCTTCCTGGCATGATCTCAAGATCAAAGATATTTCTGGCAGCAGAGTAAGATGAAATTGCTGGCACTGAGTTTGTTTATGCCTTTCTAGAATAGTCATTTTTTTAAAAAAAGGTAGATTTTGCTTTTTCTAAATCCCAATGGTAAGTTACATGGTAAGTATTTAAATTATATTAGCCATATCCATTTACACCTAATAAAAAGCTCATCGAGAAGGAATAGAGTCCAATATTTGCAAGAGAAAGACATTTCAACATATGCTGTCAATCAAGACATGAGGCAGACCAGAGTAATGGTTCCAAGGGAGTCTGTGAAGCCATCTGCCTGGTTTTAAACCCCAGTTTGGCAGTCAACAGCTAAGCAATGGAGGGCAAGTGGTTTAACCTCTCTGAACTTCTGTTACTTGTCTCTAAAATGGGGACAAAAACCTGTGTTGTGAGGAAGAAGCAAAGATTGCTCCTAATATGTTTAGCACTGTACCTGGCACTTCCTGAGTGCTCTTTAAGGATAGCCACTATTCTTGTTACTGGAGGAACTCAAATTATCTTTAATCAGGTCAAAGACAGAAAGATACTCTTTCATGTTTAGAATGCTTTGGTGATTCTAATTGTTTCAAATCTATTTTGATAGAGCAATTATATGCTAAATAATAAAAGAATAATGACACACGATACCAACCTTCTATAGAACACTGCTTTCTAACCTGCAGAATGTGTTGACATACATGATTTCCTTTACAGCTCACAACACTCCTGGGTGGTGGGTGTTTCACATTCCATAGATGAGCCCAGAGAAGTTAGAAGTCTCAAGGAAAGGTTACATAGCCATGCAGTTACTAGCGGAGCTAGAACTCAAACTCAGGCCTGAGTTGAGTCCCATGATTTTCCTGATACAGTTGCGCTGCAATGACTCTTATCCTGTCCACAAAGCAACATGTGTGTAAAGATCCCAGCATTGTGATATGCTTTTTGTGTCTGGGAGGAAGCTTAGAGGAAATAAAAGCTCTTTTTCAATATTTCCATTTGCCACCAGCAACAACATAGCAAGTGGATGGGGACTTTGTGTCTCCAACTTAAAAGCAAATGAATCAAAGCTTCTACTGGGGCTGACCCACTCCTTGGGGAAGTAAATAACTGTTTTGCTTTGTTAAACATTCTGTTTTCATATCCCCTGGCTGAATCCCTATTTGATGTTTTCCAATTCGACCACTTCTAAGCAGCACCATTCTGATCATAGACACTGGTCTAATGGAAGAGGAATCAGTTCCCTCTCCCGGTCTTAAACCCACTTGAGCTCCCAAGGCTTTGTTGCAGGCACTTACAATAGTTCCCTCCCTCCTTTTATATAAAGTTTCCTGCTCGCTGGGCTGGGAAGAAATGACCCAAAGTGATTTTACTTTTCAGAGATGTTCTTGGGACTGTTTGGTCAAGGACTTCTTCAGTCCTGGGTATCTGGACATGATCAGGAGAAGGAGGTGAAGGAGGCGGCACATCCCTTTGGCTGCATGACTTCTTACTCTGTGGACCAGACTTGAGCCCTCTAACATGCTCTGCTGAGCCAGGGACACGAGTTGTCCCGGTCTAAGGGCTGTGTTGCTTGTTTCCACCTGTCCACAATTCTCAAGACCTGAGGCCAGTGTACCTGTCAGCCAGGGGCTCCCAGAATCCTCAGTCCTTGAATGACTCCATTTAAAGAGGGAAATATCCAACTTCCATGGTACCCCAGAATCATGGGACCTTGAATCATTCTAGCCAGAAACTTGCCTCCCCTCAGATGACCTAAAAAATTCTTGGAGTGACTATATAAACTTGTCACTTATATAAACTGCTCTTCATTTGAACCTAAAGGCTATGATGATTACAAGTGGGTGGGCTCAACTATGTTCTAAATTCAATCTGATGACAGCACTAAATTCTGCCCCCATGCACTGTCTTCAAGGCTTATGGCTCATGTAGTACGATTATCTACTCACCACAAAGTCATGGGGTATATTGCTCCTGGGTCCTGACTGTAAGTACAGTCATGGCAAGAACCAAATCTGGCACTCATGCCTGCACACTCATTAAGCCAAATCCATTAACTGGGTGAGGATGAGTCAGGCACCATGGGAGGCCCTGGAAATGCAGCAATGAATAATGCACAACTCCTATCCTTAAGGAATTAAACTTCCAGATTAAAGACATTAAAAACCCAGCCTAAAGCATTTCCCAATCTGTGTTTGAGTAACACTATTGTTCTGAGCGATATTAAAAGACAATCCTTGAAAACGGGGCTCCACGGTGAACTCGCTTTGGGAAATACTTATTGTGACCCATCTTCCCAAATTCCTTCGCTGTCCCCCAGTTATAACACAAAGAGATCTAAAATGTAAGACACTAAGGAACAAGCAAAGTATGGTATTTCGTTTAATCCAGCATTTCCCAAGGTTATTAGACGATGGAATTCTTTTTTCCCAAAGAATGCCTATGAACATCTTACCTAAAATGTTAACTGGAAGGTTTTGAAAAAACTCGCGTACAAGCATCATTATAAGATGGGCTAACCAATCAGCATTGTACCAATCCCCTAAAGCAGGCCAAAACACTACAGGAAATGTAACTAGATGAAGAAAACTACAATTACCCTTAAAACACATTACTGTCCATTCATTTACAAATCCATTGATATAAGTATAATTACTTTGCTTATAGGTTGGCTGATCAAAGTTCTTGCATTTACTGTGCCCATAATGCATCCTCCATGATTTCCAGTGGAGCAAGATCATAAAGATTCTTATGAAACAAGTGGAATGAAGCCTCTTTCTACATTCACATTCCGCCCCCCAGTATTTTAATATATCTCACTTCATCAGTCACTGCATCATGTCCAGCCCTCCAACAAAAAAAAAAGTACTCAAAAAGTAAGGTTTCCTTCAACTCAAAGGCTGATGCCTTCTCTAGGGAAGAACTGTTAAGATTCTCAGGCCAGGATCAATGGAAACTGCATCAGGTCATGGGGCTGAACCACTCTTACAGGTAGGTATATGATACATTTCAGCTTGTGACTTCATTTGATTGTCTTTCCAAAGCATCCAACAAATTTTCATAGAAACACCAATTATTTCTTTGTCTTTTGCTTTTTGCACTCATGCTGTAATAAGTATAACTGGCATAAACAGGATTGGAGAACAGCAATAAAATAACTTTTGGTAAGCATACAGCTTAGCTGCTGGGAGCAGAAGTGTGCTGGACCCTGATCATCAGTTGGTTGGTTTGAAAGAAGGAATGGAAAGCATAGGCTAATCAGTTAATGAGGAAACTGTAATAGGTTGCTCCAGATAGAAGAGTGAGATCTTCAAAGCACATCCTCAAGGAACATCTGAAAGTTGCTGAAGTGCCTCCTAGGCAGGGTGGGTCTGGTTCATTTTAATGCTTTTGTTTGAGTGGGGTAGGAAAATTTGAAACCAGAAAATTTCTCCAATATCGGGGCTGAGAGTTGTCATTAGCTAGTCACATCCTCTATCATTCCCAAATGTCATCCAAATAAATGTTGAATAAATATTATTAAAACATCACTTTGAAGGGACCCTACCTACTCACATTGTTAGGTTTCCTGGAATCTGGAATGTGGAAATATCTGCCTCTACTTTAGGGATTGGGTTTCATTTCAGCTTGTCAAAATATACAATTTAGAACTTATTCAATGTACAATACCTGTTAACACGCAGACAATTTTAGTTGTGTATACCACTGAGTTTCAGGCATGTATGGGCACGTTTAGTTAAATGGCATAACAGGCCCAAGACAAGTCATTTACACGAGGTGATTTGCAAAGTTTTGGATAAATGAGAAGGGAAGTGGTACTGCTATGAGTACAAGAGAAATGTAATGGAAATGGTGACTGTTCCGCCACTCTGCCCAATGGGACGGGGCTTCTGGCAGAAGCTGAAGGAGCTTTTTTCACAAAGGTCTGTCAGACATGGGGTGCTGCAAGAGCCAGCAGAAGCCCTCCTGTGCAGAACACACAACACTCAGCACCCTGAGGGCACTAAAGCAGATGTGGCAGTGCCTAGAAGAACTGTTGCAGGGCCCATGAGGCCAAGCAGGAGATGAGAAATGTCTGGTAAACCAGACTGTGGTGCCAACCAACTGTGGTGCCCAGCAATCTGTGATTTGTTTGTGAAAACAAATGAAACATCTTCCCTAGGAAGATGCTAGTGGATTCTTTCAGAGAGCTGAGGTCTTCAATGAACGGTATGGGCAAAAACCAGAAAACTCTGAGCTATTACCAATACTGTGACCCCATCCATACCCTCAGACAGGTAAGGCATGGGATTGGCAAATAAGCTCTAATAATGTATTTGTACTTTTAAATGGCATAGCACAGCCTAGGTTGCCCTCCTCAAAGGAATATACCTCCTGCCACTTCACAGAGGCTCTATGGGTTACAGAAGTTAAGCCAGCTCCTCATTAGGCATCCCAAAGAGGTTGTAATTGGAAATAGCCTGACCCACCGCTCCAGGGCAAAGTTGAACTGTGCTTCCAAAACGGTCTCAAGAACCAGTTCAGAAGCCTAGTGAGTGACACAAAGCCCTTTCAAACATAGAAAAGTTGAGCCCATTATTTAGGATCCAGTGGACCAATGGATCTGCTCAGAAATGTGGCAGATACGAGGGGCAAATGGTAGATATAGTCTAGGATCCAAGGTTGAGAGGTCCAACCTTTAGAAAGACCTGGACCTGATAATTTAACATTGACATTGGACAGAATAAATATTCTGGGGATGCACAGGGCCTGTGGAAGTCCAGCAGCTGCTCTTCAAAGGGGACCACCCAAGCACACTTACTGAAGAACAACACCTGCGTAGCTAGTAAAAGCACAAGAATGATTGAACTGATAATTGGCGGATTAAGAAAAAATGTTCCCATTATTATTACAAGTTTCTATTTGTGTTGGATTGTTTAGTTTGCTTTATATCTCTCTGAACACAAAACCTTTATGTGGTTTTTAATCTCTCAGTTATAGCTGAAAGGTTTTCTAAAACCTGCTTATCTAGAAAGTTATTTGAACCATGCATTTAAAACATAGCAGTCAGTGCCCTGGCACTGCCTATTCCCCAAATCACCTCAGCTTATGTTGTTAGATTAAAGTGATCCCATGATCTTTTTTGAGCACTTGAAAAGCGTTCCAGCTTCTTGCCCTCCTGTTCCGCTGCACTGAAGAAGGTGCAGCGCCATCTCCCAGCCCTCTTCTTTCAATTATGCAAATGAGTAAAAAACTTCAAAAATACAGGTAAGCAAAAAAGAAAACACTGAAAATCAGCCATAATTTTATCAAGAGGTATAATTTTAAGTGAACCATATAACCTTTTCAGTCCATCTGAATGAGTTGCCTATTGTCAAATCAATAGACCAAGCAGCATTTCCTGAGATGCTAAAATTCTTCTGGGCTAGGTGGCATAAGGTATAGACAGGGAAGAGGAACCTCGGTCCAGGCAGGCCCTCAGAAGAGCTAATTATCTTGTTAGAGAATATAATGAAAACCAGTATAGCCACTGTGTGGTGGTAGTAAGCCACCATGCGGAGGCAGAAAAGGAAGATTATTAGTCAATCAACAAATATGTACTGAGCACCTGCTATGTGTTTTATGCTATGCACATAGCTCCTGATCTTAAGGAGATAATAGATAATAGCAGTCAAGAAAACAAATAACAAAATATACAATGAAACAGTATCTAAATGGAATATATAAATATATAAGGTAGAGAAGGTACAGAGTGGAAGAAACACCTGTTTTCCTGGAGAGCCAAGGAAGCCTTTGCAGAGGAGCTGATGCTTAAACTGACTCTTTTTAAATTTATTTTATTTTATTTTTGCCATTTTAACCATTTTTATGTGTATAATTCAGTGGCATTAATTACATTCACAATGTTGTGCTACCTTCATCTCTATTCATTGTCAAAATATTTTCATCACCCCAAACAGCAATTCTACCCATTCCTCCCTTCCCCCAGCCCCTGGTCACTTCTAATCTATTTTCTGTCTCTATGAATTTGCTTATTCTAGATAATTCATATAAGTGGAATCATACAATGTTTGTCCCTGTATGCTTTGCTTATTTCACTCTGCATAATGTTTCAAGGTTCATCTATGCTGTGTCATGTATCAGAACTTCGTCCCTTTTTACGGCTGAATAAGGAGAGGTAGCATTTCGCCATAAGGAAATGAGCACACATTCAAAACAGACAATGAAAGAGGGAACAGGATCAGATGCCCAGTGCATAGAAGACAGGGAGAGCTCTGGGAGGTCAGAATGAGGGGAGCTCAAAATTAGCTTAAACTACCGGAAAGTTTCTTGAGGAGGTAAAACCTGAGAGAGAACGTGAAAGGTGGCTATGAATTTGAGGAGACACTAAAGGAATAAGACACTAAAGGAATAAAGGCATCTGATTGTATTTTTCTATGAGCAATTTACCAACTTGATATAAGAAAATGCTTAAAAGGGAGATGTTTCTATGCTACTGTATACCGTATTTTATTCCTACCTATTTAATAGTTTAACCTATGCAAGCAACCAGTCCTTCGGTTTGTAAAAACAAATAAGAATTTGCAATAATTGTTCCTAGAATAAGAGTCAGTGATGTATGGGGGTGGGGGTAGGGAACAGAGAACTGTTCAAACTGCAATGTAAAGTATATTTAGGTAATGTATAGTAAAGTATTTGAGCACCTTGCTTTAAGACAACTCATTATATGAACATTGGAATTTTGCAGAACTTTGTGACTTGGATGTCTGGTATAAAAAAGGGCCTTGCCTTTATTCAAACAGTCCTGTGTGCAAATCCCCAGCTATCTGCTGACCCTCTCCCATATATTAGATACTGATCTCCCTAGATTCCCAGTTAGGTAGTGAGCTATGCATAAACAAGGTAATCCATTTTGACACCACATATTAAGGATGATTGTGCAAGATCCATATATTCCTGGAATCTCGGGCAAATCCAAACAAGAATTATATTTCTAACCAAGGACTCAACAACAAATAAATCTGAGCTATGACAAATAGTATTACATGAAAGTAAACAACTACAAACCACCATGCATTTAAAGAAGTAGAAGTATAATCTAAAATTTATAAAAAGGGTTTTAATGTATGTACAGGTTGATTACACAAAGACTACAATGAATTATTAAATACTCATCTAGTTTTATTGTATATAACAATTATAATAGATTCACTATATCATAATTCTGGCCTAAATGGAATATAGTATCCAGAACAATTAAGAGATAAACATTTATTTAGCAATATGTTCACGGGTCACCTTAGAAATTAGAAGTCTATTTCATCAGATGAGCCAGATGTCCTAGGTTTCTTTCTAAAAAGCTTTCCAAGGAAACCTGAGAAGATGCCTTCCTCCTCCCATCCCAGTTAAATTGCCTGAAGCAAGAAAAGACATTCCCAATCTTTCTGCTGACAGTAGAGCTTGGTCGAGCATTAGCTTTTATAAAAATTTAATGATGATGGTGTTCTTTCCATTGAAAGCATTTCTTTTCGAAAATAACAGCTGACTCCATACTTCTACCCTTCACCCTTCACCACTTCCTCAGTTTATAAAGAGCTACGCGGCGTCACTAGGGTTCTTAGGAGACAGTCTGATGTTCTTCGGTCTTTCTCAGTCTTCACTACTGGGAAGTGACAATGTTTGACATCTATCAGAGTATTTCACACCTCAGTGAAAGGCAATAAAAATGATCAGATTACATTTTAAACATTTCATAAATATATACACACACACACACACATATATAAATGCTGCTACCTGCTTCCTGATTCATTCCTCCCTGCTGCAAGACCAGCAAAATCCTTTATAACCACACCCTCAGTGGAGGCCTTTCTAAACTACCTCTCCTCCTCAGTCTTCTAACCAGTTGTGTGCCTCTAGCTACCCCCAATCCCAAATCTCTCTACAGCAGTAGCAAATATGTGACCTGCAGGGTATTAGGCTTCTGGTTGCCTGAAATAATCACCTACTCTCACTTCTAGTGCCTACACCATTCCCCTCCCTTTTAAACAATTGATAGCCAATAGCACTCCATTTTAATCTTTCCATATCCAAGAAACTCTTCTGGATGAGGATCCTAGACATAAGCTTTTACCCTCCTACAACTACCCTCACTGATGTGCACACATGTGGTAACTACACATCCCAGCAACTAACTATTCATGTATAGTAACATTTGGAAGGTAGCACGTGCTAGATGGCTGATATATGTTGTTTAATCCTTGCAATCCTAGAAGGATGTATAAAATGAGGATAATGATACCTACTTCATAGGGTTGTTATAATGATCAAATAATGACTGGCACATAGTGGGAGGTCAATAATTAATGTCCAATTAATGAATGAATTAATAACATGAGAGCACATAGCACCTCATAAATATGTTGCCTTTCCCTCTGTAGCAGTTTGATATTATTTATGAATTCACACACAAAAAGAGATAATTATGTTTGTAAACTGGTCTGTTTCTCTGGGCGTGATACCCTTTGAATTTATTATATTCAGCTGAGACATCTGATTAAATTATGTTAAGATTAGGGCTTTGATCCAACCACGTCATTAGAGTGCAACTCAGCATTGAGTCCCAGCCCCCTTGGACTGAGGAAATAGACTCTCACATGGAAGTAGACTCAGAAGATACACAGAGGATGCAACGGCCCTGGAAAGAGAGATGAGTCTGATAGTTTACAGCTGACCTTGTGAAGACAACAGAGCAGTTGAGCCTGGAAAGAAAAGAGCCCTGGGAAGAAAGACAAGCTTTATGCCAGCCTACAGCTGAGATCAGAAAAAGCTGGGACCATGGAGCCTTAAAAGGGAAGAGGAAGGCTGAACCCTCGCAGACATCGCCCGCCATCTTGTTTCAATACATGGCAACAGAGTTTGGTAAGGAAGTAACCTGGAGTTGGACTCTAGGGCCTTGTGACTGCAAACTTCTACCCCATATTTTAAAGTTGCAGGGAACTTAGCAAAATTAACTCCTGATGTTCTATGGAAGGCAGAATTTGAAAATGGTGAGCCTGGCCATTTAGCTGAAGAACTTTCCAAAGTAAACTTGGAGAATGCAGCTTGGCTTCTCCTTGCAGCTTATAGTAAAATGCTAGATGAGAGGGATAAGCTGAGAACTGAATTATTGGGCACAATGAAACCAGAAACTGATTCCGTAAATTCCAAGCCTCTGGAAATCAAGCCCCCAGACAATAGTGCCCCATTTGAGTAATTAACTAAACTTGGAACTTGTAAGTCAGATTGGAAATGCAGTTATCCAGGAAAGACTTGTGGAAAGTCTTATTTTCTGATAGCTTGGACCCCTGCTTCTTACATGCTAAACCAACAAGCTTTTTGAGAATGCTGTATAAACAAAACCACTGTCAGACTAAAAGGGACATCAAGGGGAGAGATGGAAGGGAAAATGGCTTAAGAGGAAAACCATGGAAGCTAAGGTCAGGAATTAAGACATCTCCTTGGGCCAAGAGAACGACCCCACCCTTGTGTACGGAGAGAGCCAACCCATTTGCCTGATAGTTTGCAGCTCAAGAGACCAGAGCCCTGAACAGCTGAGAAAGCCTGAGAAGAAATGAGCCCTGGGGAGAGAGATGAGCCTTATGCCAGCCTACAGCTGAGATCAGAAGAAGCTGGGACCATGGAGCTTTAAGAGGAAGAAGATTGAACCCTCACAGAGACCAGCAGCCATCTTGCTCCAACACATGGCAACAAACTTTGGTGAGGGAAGTAACTTACACTTTATGGCCTTGTGACTGTAAGCTTCTACCCCAAATAAATACCCCTTTATAAAAGCCAACAGATTTCTGGTTTTTTGCATCAGCACCTCTTTGGCTGACTAATATCCCTCTCAACCCCATAGAACCAGAAGTTCCTACCCATGACCTAAGAGATAAAACCCAGAAGTGACTGTCTTTCATCTGCTAACGAATTCCCCACCTCACTAAACAGCCTATTCCATTTCGAATGACTGCAATTGATCAAAGTTCTTCCTTCTTTCATTCAAATCTACATGCCTGCAACTTCTATCCATGGTTCCTGTCTCAGTTTCCAAGGAATACACAATATAAAAGGAGTCTCCTGGGCCTCCATTTTCTTTACTCCACACTATTTTAGTCTTGGAGTGGGTTTTGCCTGCTAGTTATGATAATTGATGCCTCCCCCACCCCTGCCCTTCACATGAGAGAAAAGATTCTCAGAAAAATTGAGCACGTGTCAAATTTTATTTCAGACTTGCAAGAGGAAAAACAGCAGAAGGAAGCGCTTGGTCACAAAAACAGTCTTGAAAAAGGCGCTGTTAGAAAAAAGAAGGTAACATGTAAAATAAGTGGATCTCAAATGTTAGCTAGTTCAGAATCACCAAGAGGACTTGTCAAAAAGAGTGCTGGGTCCCACCCCCAGGGTTTCTGACCCAGTTAATCTAGGGTGGGGCCTATAATTTACATTACTAAACCAAATTCCTAGGTGATGCAGATACTAACGGGCTGGGGACCACAGTTTGAGAACCACCGATCTAGAGTCTAAGGTTATTTGGGTGCAGGGCTAATTAATTTTATGAAACTGTGAAGCTGCTACGTCTTTACCTATATGGGCAAGTAAACCTGTTGTGCCATCCCAAAGCCATCCACAGAGCCACCAGGCGTGCGACCCCAACCAGAAATACCGAGAACCGCGGTTCCGCTCACGGGTAGGGCCAGTTAGGGGCCATTTGATTAAACAGCAAGGTTTTGCTTTTTCTTTCCATTGGGAAGGGATGCTTTGGGGAATGAAATTTGGGAGGAAGTTGTCTCTCTCGACCCCTGGACAGACCGACTCCCGCGGATCCTTTCTCACAACTGCCCCCGCAGCAGCTCACGCACCGGCACTCCGCGCGCGCCACCCTCTCACCACCCGGGGACGCGCAGGGACCGGGGCGTGGGACCCGCGGCCGCCACACCGAACTGTGCTCGCCAGGAAGCAGCAGGTCTTTCTGTCTCCCGAGTAGAGATGGGCTGCCCTGGGCTCCAGGGGCCGCGCAGCACGCACGCGCAGTACGGCCTTGGCTGCCCGCCCGCGAGGCGTCCCGGAAGTGGCCGCAGTCCTGGGGATGGCTGGGAACGGCTATTTTAGTTTCTCGTCAACCTTCAACTCTCCGGTTTCTACCTGGGCTGAAATTCTTGAGTCAGGCTACTCTGGAGAGAAGATCTTACGAAATTCGAATTTAAAAAAAAAGACAAAAAGCAGAAAAGCAACTGCCGAAACCCGGGATCGAACCAGGGACCTTTAGATCTTCAGTCTAACGCTCTCCCAACTGAGCTATTTCGGCGCTGCTGCTTTTTTATTTTAGAGGGTTTTATTACTGAATCGATGACATGAGCCTCTTGCTTATTTTTCCAGAAATTTAAAGTATTTTTTCTTCCTTATATTAAATGATTACATCACAATTCTTTTGGATTACATTTTATAAACCATGAATAAGTGCGATGTATGTCATACACTTTGTTAAATATAATCCAAACTTCTGATAATAATTAAAAACATTAATCACAAAAGACAGGTTCTCATTCTGCCCTACTCTTTAGACTCAGCGCCGGCAGCCCAGCAGAGCTGCGGCTCTCGATCAGAGGCTCCTCTCCTCGCGAGGCCAAATTCCCTTCGCTTAGGACTGTCCGACAAGATTCGGATCAGGGTTGGACCCCTGGCAAGCCCCTTCCTGCAGGTCCTCTCTCCCCACCTCTTCTGCTGTTTACTGCACACGTTAGGACACCGTGCTGGCGCCCCTGGAAAGTCCCAGAGCTCGGCTGACAAGTCGTGTTGCCCCAATAGAAATGGGATGAAGGAGTGGATAAGGGAAAGAACGCAGGAATAGCCAGATCGGCCTTGTGAGAAGTTTGCAGACCCCTTGAAAGCCTGAGCCCTTGAAATTCCCGCCTTAACTACTTCCTACAATTAGGAATACTACTTCCTACTTTAGTCAACAAATGCCTGTGAAGCACCCACTGCCTGCCAGTCACGGACATTTTGCAATTCCCAATCTGCCTATTGTTTTTATATTATTTTTTGTTGTGCTAAATCCAGAAAACAGATGAACTTGAGATTTAAAAGAGGTGGGGGTGACCAAAGGGTGCTTGGGGACGGGACAGTTTGGTAAATTGTTTGGGGACTTGGAGAAGGAGAAGGAAAAATTTGGCGTAGCTGCCGTGTGAGGGTGATACATAAAGAATGAGATGGGAAAAGAGGACTTTTTAAGGCTCTCGAGTATAAAACTCAAAACATATCAGGAAAGACTAATTATTTTCAGTTATTTTGGGGGCTGTCAATCCGTTGTTCCTATATTTTAACTGCCTGCCTGGATTGAATCATGAGACAATTCACCTTCTTAAATTTTGCAAAAGTTATGTTTTTAGGATGAAATCTAGTCTAGGAAATCTCTCCAAAATATATGATGCAAGATGATGCAGAGGACAGAGCAATAGATGAGATAACACAGATGGTGTCTGGAACATGGGTTAGTTAGTTCCCCTTTTTCCTGTTTCTAAGTCACATCTGCAAACCCGTGGCTTCATGTGTTGTCCCTTGGAAAAGTGAGAACCTGAGTAACAAGGAAAGTGCCTGGTAAGTTTTGTTGGGTGTTGGGGTGAGGATAGGATGAGGAGAAGGAAAGGTCAAGAGTCTGAAGGAAAATGAAGAAACAGAGGTCATAGATAAGAGAAGGAACACAGCAACCAACAGACATCATATATCACAATTTTACATGATAAGAGCCTTTGGCAAATTATGGGTTAATAGAAACTACATGGTAATGGTGATCGATCGTTTGTTGAGTAAAAGCTGATTTCAGAATGCAAGTGGGATGTATGTCATAGATAAGCTGGGTGACTACACATCCTAGTTTCCCCAGGACAGTCCTTGTTTATGCATGTTGTTCCAGCAGCCTATCTTGGGACTGCCCCTTTCACTCTAAAAAGTTTCTTTGGAATGAATGGGAAACAAACTATGTGATCCCCTAATTTATAAACTTAGTGAAAAAGAGCTCAGGTTGGTGCTCCATAATGAACTCTACTGGTTTCACAATTAGTGAAAGGATTTTTAATATCAACCCAATATTGGATGTTTTTCAAAGAAGACTGAAAATTTCCATAAGTAGTAGCCTCAGTGCTATGGTTCCCAAACTGTGCAGTGAAGCACCCAGAGGTGCTGCAGAATATTTACATAACACTGCACAAACTACTAGATAGTTCATAGTTTCAGTACTAGATTACGTTTCTTTCAGTGTTATCATCCATTTGTGAAGCTAGGTTTTCAGCAGTTGTGATAAAAAGCAAGTGCCCATGAAAATCAAAGTGGATAAGGAAATGAGGATGGCGGTGTCCAATCTGATTCCAATAAGCATACACAACCAATTGGTAAGTAATTGAGGCTATTTAAGAATGAGATAAAAGTGCAACCTTTCTTTCAAATTTTATTTATTTTTTTCAAACAGCAGCAAGTTGTTGGGCCTAAGTACTTATTAAGTAGTTTGGACTTGAGGGCTTAATAAAAGGAACTATTGGGTATTTCTCTTGACCTGGGGGCGTTGGAAAATTTAAGGCACTAAGAGCACTGTGAACAGGAAAGTTTGGGAACCTCTGGCTTAGTGCCTTAATGTTGATAGCAGGAATGAAAATTGTTGCCCAGTTTGGGAAAAAACCTTGCTTTGCTCAGCGAAATAGCAGAGGCAAAAAGACCTACCAAAGCATCCACCAAAACCAAATACCAGGGACCAAAGTGAGGTGAAAAATCTGTGATCACTCACAGTAGGAAGGGACATATGATAGAGAAGTTGGCATTCAAATTGAGGATATGGATATTGAAAAAGACTTCATGTTGAAAAAAAGCTTTATAAAGGCAGCATTCTTAGTTCCAAATTAGCCCAAGGATTTTGGCCAACCACTCTAATTACCTATGGTAACTATGAAAACTAACTGTGAGAACTAACTAGCAGACCTAAGAATAATAATACCAGAGAACATGTTGTACATAGTTAACAGCATCTAATAAATTTTTGAACTGCTGTCATTTGATAATCTGTACTTTTAACTTTGCTCCTGGGACTCCACAGCACAAAAAGTAGTACTTTGCCTTTGAGTTTAATCATTATTTCCCAAAAATGTTCAAAAAATGATGGCGGGGTGTTAATAGGACATAGTAGCCATTTTGAAGAGGCTCCCACTGGCCAAATCTGAGCCAATCTGAGCATCAAAATAATAGAGCAATGATTATTTACTCCGTGAATAAATAAAAATCCTTGAGTACAATAATTAAGGGGAAAGTGAGGGCTCTCTTTAGAGCAGAATGCACTGTGCTGACTGATAAATGTAGAGGGAGTGGTGGTATAGGAAACAGTTTTCCAACCATCACAGTAAAGATTGGTTCAGTCAAGATTCCTCAATGGATATGAAGTCCGGAAGGGAAGGTTTTCTGAGGAGCAGGATCATTGCATTGTCTGAAAGGGTCTCGCCACACATTGCTTATTAGTTGCAAGGGGAAAATCAGTAACTTCCCATTGTAGAAACTGGAGAATGCCTTGGCCTGGACATCAACATTAACATCCCCAATGGGGGCATTCAGACATCATGTGCCTCCACATGTGATGCCCTGAGGAGGTCGCCACATCACATATAGTCCAGCCAATAATGCATAGCTTGAATTTAATCATGAAACAGCATTAAACAAGCCCAAATTAAAAGTCATTCTATTAAGTAACTGATCTATATTTTTAAAAACTGTTAAGGTCATGAAAGCAAAGAAAGGCTGGGAAGCAGTTCCAGATTAAAGGAGGCTAAAGAGACATAACTAAATGCAATATATGATCCTGACTGGTCCCTATTCTGGAGGGGAAAAAGTGCTTGAGAGGACATTGTTGGAATAGTTGATGAAAATGGAATATGGGCTGTATATTAAGATGAAAGTACTGTATCAGTGTTAAATTTCCTGAAGCTGATAACCAGAGTTACGTAAGAAAATATCCTTGTGTTTAGGAAATACTCAATGAAGTATTAAGGGATAAAAGGCCATCATATCTTCAATCTACTTGCAAATAATAATAATTTTATATGTATATATATACACACACACATACAGAGAAAGAACACATAAAAGAAAAATGGGGCAAAATATTAAAAGTTGGGGAATCTGAGAATATGGACTTCTCTACACCATTTTGTAACTTTCTGAAAATTTGAAACCCAAAATTAAAAAAATTTTTAAATATATGTATTCCTTGGAAAGGCCTTGCTACACAATTTGTTGTCCACATAGTCTAACGAATAGCCTTTCAGTATCTCTGGAGCCAAGACTTTTTCAGTTAAAATCATAGTAATGCTAGAACTGAAAGAGAACGCAGAGCTTATTTAGCCAGATCCACAAATTTTACAAATTGGGAAAATTAGGCCCAGAGACACTATAAGTAACTTGCTTAAGGTTACACAATTAATCTGGTGAAAAACTAACTGCTGACATGTAGAGCATATTCTTTACCCTGTACCATATATTCTTTTTTTTTTTTTAAAGATTTATTTATTTTATTTATTTATCCCCCCCTTGCTGCTTGTGCTGCTGTGTCCATTCACTGCGTGTCTTCTCTGTGTCTGCTTATCTCCCCCTTGCTGTGAGGTCTTGCCGCATTAGCCCACAGCGCCGCGCGCGAGCCGGCCTGCCCTCACAAGGAGGCACCGGGGCCTCTCATATGGTAAACGGGTGCTCTATCCATTGCACCACACCCGCTTCCTGCCATGAGGTTGCTGCATCAGCCCACCGCACCGCTCAGGCCGGCGTGCCCTCACAAGGAGGCCTCGGGACGTGAAACCGGGCCTCCCATATGGTAAACGGGGGCTCTATCCACTGAGCCACACCCGCTTCCCTGTACCATATATTCTTAATAGTTTATATAAGGACCCCATTTCAATTAAGAATTGGCATGAGAGTCTAAGTCTCCAATTGGAATCTGGGCTCAGGGCTCTGCTTTTTCTTGTAGATGCTTTTTCATGGCATGTCTATGCATTTTGAAGTTCTCTGGGTGTAGAAAATAATACTTATGTTTGATGGATATAAAACGGTTTCTCCAAAGTTACATATTAAAGTTGTAACTTAGGGGAGAAGTATAAAAAAGTAATATATTGCAAATATCATCAGCGTGCTGAATTGATCCAAAAGAAGTTCATTTATTTAAAACCATTAAACCACAAGTCGATGAAGACCTTATTGTTTTTTATTGTTTTTGTTGAATCACATACATCAATATAAAGCCTCTGGGTGTACTTACTAGGCCAGAAACAATTAAGTAAATTATACTCAAGAACAGCCTACCAAGTTTTTCATATGTTCCAATCTGATCCTCCCACATTCATCAAGCAAATGCCTGACTAAACACGTGGGTTTTGCACAATGCCCTAAAGGCCCAAAAACTTGGATTCCAGGGCTGGAGTTTCAGAGGCTTTGCACTCTTTAAACACTCCTCAGTCTAATTGCTGGGCTCTCCTTTTTGATGAAGTGGCCAGACTCCTAACTGCGTCTCTGTCCCCATCCCCCTATCCCATCCCTATCAAGCAGTTAAAGTCTGATCATTCACCCAAAGAAATAAGATTTTTTTAAAAACTTAATGTAGGAGTTTCCTAAATCTCTTGATTAAAAATGTCAGAAACTGGAAATAAATTAGTCTCTCCCTCTGCCCCAGTAAAGGTGCAGAAGATGGTGTTAAATGACCAAAGGCTCAGAAAAGAAGGTCAGGGCACAGAAATGCCTATGTGCTTTTGTCCCTGTATCCCCACCCCCCACCCCCAGTCTCCCAGGAGCCTCTCATTCTTGGCTTTCCACTGCTTTCATCCACTTCTTTAGTCCTATTTTTTGCATATTCCTAACTCTCCTCACACATCTATTCATGACTGTATATAATCTTCTCCAAGGCTTTTATTGGGGAAAAGTCAGGCCTTTTCTGTGATTCCACCCATCCTCCTTACACACATAGGCCTGAGTTTTTCTAGGGCATTTGAGTGGATGCGTGGGGTGGGGTCGGGTGGGATGAGGGAAGAGTAGAGCTTTCTGTATCATCAAAGGCTGCTTCTGTGGTTGGGACTCAGGCAGGACTCTGGAGCATGAGGCAGGAGCTTTGTCATACTTGCTCTCCTCTGTCATCCTGCAGTTGCAGTGGTGTGTCAGGACACACTTCCAGAGATCTCCTAAATAAATAGGGGGAAAGGAAGAAATGCCCTAACTCCAGATTCCATCAGCCAGTTCTCCAGCTCAGACCCATCACTAAGCAATTGGAAAAGCTGATACACACTCACATTTCCCAAACCACATAAGGCTACATACAATTCAAAAGGGTGCAAAGCTGCAGTCCTACCCTATCATTCTGCATGGCTTCCCATTGATGGGTCAGCGTCTGCTTTTTCCCTGATGGGCAGAAAGATCTCTATTACACCACAAGCAGAGGCACCCTATTCAGACTGTACATATGGCCCTCATAACAATTGTCTGAATAATTGGATAAGGAGAAATGCTTTCATGTGGGAATAATCAATGCTTCCTGCTTGCCCCATAAAAATGCAAAAAGTAAAAACAAATTGCTTTTCCTTGTCTCAACAGGAAATACACACTGACATTCAATCACATCAGAACTTATGTTATATTTACAAAATGTTAGGGACCTTAGAGATCAGCTGGGATAACACCTCAATTCCATGTGTGAGTCAGTGAAAGCTCAGAGAGAATAATGATTCCCAGTGTCCCACTTTGGTGTCACAACTTATCACAATTTGATGGCAGAGGAGGGACTATCACTCAGGTCTCAGCTCCCAGGTCAGAGCTCGTACACTGCACCATGCTTATCCCTGGATTAGACCAGGCTTATCAAAACAGAGAATTTCATGTAAATCTTTGAGCCACATAGGTTTTAAGACAAATGCTCTTCCTGACCTTATTCAGTATTTAAGCTTGCTACTTAATCTAAATCGGCACATTCCCCCCAGTGCTCTCAGAATCTTGAGGCATAATTGCTTTCAATTCACTCCCTCCTAATAAATATTTGGGTTCAGAAAAGGACCTGCTAGGAATCATTTGTACTTCAGTGTAAATATAAATCCTTCAACCTGCCTTTATGGGTCCTGATGTATTGTAATATAAAGTATATAGTTTCACCTTTGAAGGGTTCTAGCAAAAACTTTTGACCTGAAACTAATCAAGCCTTCAGATAGACCTAAATTTTAGTTCATAGAAAATTCAGAAAATGGAGAAATATATTAAATAACACCATGAAGAAACAATCAGACAAATCCAGAATTTAAGAGACATCTGGACAGCTGTCTTCAAAATGTCAAAGTCGTGGGAAAAAATAGTGAAAACATAAAAAAGACAGGGGACACCTCTGTTTTTTAAGATAATAAAAAGCCACAACAACCAAAAGTAATGTGTGGACCTTTGTTGGATCCTGGTATGGGGAAAAAACAACAACAACAACAACTATAAGGGACTTTTTGAAGTATATGGAGAAATTTGAATATACATGTTAGATATTAGGAAATGACTTAATTTTCTTAGATCTGAAAATGGTATTGTCATTATGTAGGGGAATGCTATGGTTCTTAGGAGATTCATGCTGAAGTATTTAGGAATGAAGTGTCCCAGTGTCTGCAACTTACCTTCAGATGTCTCAAATACACACCCACACACATTCACACACAGATAAAATCAATATAGCAAAATGTTAACAATTGCTGAATACAGGTGGAGAAACAGATCTTTCCATTTTTCTTTGTTGGAAATTTTTCATAATAAAAATTGAACAGAGATAAATATTAGGCTTATCTTACAGATCCTAGGAATTTCTGTATTTTAAACCTTATTTTTAATAAAAGATTAAAGCGTTTTTTCCTTATTAATGGAATTTTAGCCATCAGAAGGTGACTTAGAAAGTACTTTGTGAGAACAGAGGCCCTTCCAAAAATCCATAATCAGTCCAAGTAGTCTCTTAGTCCATCTAAGGTCTGTCCTTTAACATTTCAGAACATATTTTTTGAATCCCCCAATCAGGACACATGGTCTGACAAAGGATTTTTTTCTGACTTTTGCTTTTATTCATATTAAAGTCTTACAAAGGCATAAAAATAAAAACCATAAACTATAATCCACACTTAGTGGCAATGCTCCAATAAGTGTTTGTCAATTGTAACAAATGTACTGCACTAATAATGGAGGATGTTGTTAATGTGGGAAAGTGTGGGAGGGGAAGGGAGTGGGGCATATGGGAATCCCCTACATTTTATATGTATCATTTATGTAATCTCAGTATCTTTAAAAAATAAAAAAAAATAAAAAATAAAAAAATAACAACAATAAACCATGCATAGTTAATGCTTTTTTTGTTTGATATATAACAAATCACCATTATTGAAAATAACACAAATGAGATTGTGTTGTTTCAAGATTTGGAAAACAATTTCCATAACTATGTAGTCAACCCCAATTAGATTTACAGCACAATCTTTAACTTTATAAGGTCAACCTAATAACTATCATGACATATGTTGAGGGTAAAAATGTCTTCTTTGTCTTTTATTCTTAACTTTTAATTTCTTTTTTGAATCAGGCTTTCAATTTTGACCTTCACAATTACTAAAGAAAATCAGATTGCATTAATTAGAATATTGCAGTAACATCATCTAAAATCATGGCTTGATTAGTCCATTAATTTAAGCAAACCATAATTTCAACTCCTGGGAATTTTAAACTGATTTAATTTTAGCTATGTAATACACTATTCTTTTTTATGATAGCTGAAATATTTGCAGAGTAAGTCAGAGGTAGCATACCTATTTAGAATGTTACAAGGGCAAAAAGAAAAACCTGTAATAGAAGAACATTATTTAAAGGAAACGTGTATTTTCTAAATCTTAACACGTGGAATTTTCATTTGCTATGTTACATCCAAATAGCTAACTAAAATAAACATTGTACTTGGACACTTTCTTTTTGAGCAAAGAAAAATTGCTTTATATTTTCACCTATGTTTATTCTATTAAAAATATATATGAAGGACAGAACTCCAGAGTCAAAAAATAGAAAGATGTTTTCAAGGGCTTTGTTGTCCTATTTTTATTTAATATTTCCCATCGGTATAATTTTTTTGTTGGCATTTAACCTGAAAATGTGTTTCCTTTCTTCTACCCCCATAGTTAATTCTCACAACTATCTTCATTAAGTGAGCCACGCTTTAATTCCAAGTCAATAGATGCACTAATCAAAAGTATAGAACTGTTATTAAACATTTAATTGGAGGGTTTTCCTGTAGTTTAGAGCCAAGGGAGGGAGACATGAATTAGAATTGCTTCTCTGCTCCTCAAAATTAACCTAATTAAGTTAGGATGATAAAAGAAGAGCTTCCCATTTTCTGAATTTAGGCTAGAAAGATTCCATTAGTAAAACAGATAATTTTCCATTGTTGGGTCAAAGTGGGTCCTTTTAACAGTGTGTCAATTAGAACATAGTGACTTTAGGTATATACATAACAGTGTTAGAAATGCTGACTCTTAAAGCTAAGAAAGGATTAAAGAACAATTATTCAAAGATAGGTATTTCTACAAAGTGAGAATTAACTATCAATCCTCCTAAATAACAACAAAACAGAAGTGAAATCAGAAGCAAGCACAAGACCCTTGCATAACTGGTTTACCTCTTCCTTAAAGTGTGAGGTCCCAAATAGTGGTGTGTGAAAAAGCAAGGATTCTGCCTGGAGTGGGGATGGAGGGTGGTGTGTGTGTAGAGAGAGAAGGGGGAAAGAAAAGCAAGGAGAAACAGAGAGAGACAGAGACAAAAATCCCACTCCTTTGAAATCCTACAAATGAGTAGAGCCACTGAGAGTCCAGGTGCAGGGATAGAGATGATTACACTCTCAGGAACTCTGTGAGTACTGGGGAAAACAAACCTATAAACAGATAAATTACATGAATAAAGGGCTATTGTAATTTGGAAGGCAGAACCTCAGCTCAGGCCAATGTTGGTGAATAGGTGACATTTAAGCTGGGGTTTGAAGATTGGCTGGGGGTTCTCCAGACAAAGAGAAAGGGGCATTCCAGGCAGGACAGACAGTTGTGCCAAGAATGGGCCTGGTACAGCTGGGTGTCCTGAGAAGGCTGGTGTGGCAGAGTGTGAGGGCAGCAGTAGATGAAGCTGAAAGGAAGGAGGGAGTCTGCTTGTACACCATCCTTTGGAGTTTGATTGAAATATTAGGCAATATATATATATATATATATTTTTTTTTTTTTTTAATATATATATTTTAAGCCATGGAGTGGTTTGATTTATAAAAAATATAAATCTGGGGAGAATGAAGGAAAGGTCTGAGCGGAGAGGGCCTGAAGACAGGAAAACCAGCTGGGTGGGTGTTACAGTAAGTACTAAGGCAGTGGCAGTGTAGTAAGAGCTGAAGAAGAATGACAAGAGATTCAGAGACCTCTGAAGTGGAATCTGTAGGATTCAATGACTAGATATAGGCAGCGAGAGAAAGAAGAGTCAATGATGGCATCGAGCTTGCTGGCTTTGGAATGGATGGATGATGCCATCATTTACCAAGACTGAGAATATGTGAGGTAGGAAAAAAATGGGGGCTGTGGAGGAGAAAAAGTGTTCTGTTATGTATTTATAAAAGTTGAGGTATCTTCTGGAGTCCAGGTGGATCTGTCCAGCATTTAGACACTCTCAGTCTAAAACTCAGAAAAATAAAGGTAGGGGCTGGGGAAATGAAATGTGGGTATCATAGTAAGCCTAAGGATGGATGTTAAGGATACAGGAATGGATGAGATCACCCAGAGAGAGCATGTGATAGAGTATGTCAAGGATGGCATGCTGGGGAACATCATCGAGTGCAGTGGTTCTCAAATAGAATGATTTTGTCTATCAGGGGATACTTGGCAGTCAGGAAGTATTTTTGGTTATCACATCTTGGGGGTGAGGGTGGTGGTAGCCAGGAATGGGGATGCTGCTAAATATCCTACAATGCACAGGCAGCCCCCACAACCAAGAATTACCCAGGCCTGAATTCCAATAGTACCAAGGTAGAGAAACCCTAGTTTAGGGAATGGGCAGAAAACAAAAATCCAGTAAGAAAGAGAGGGAAAAAAATGGTGAGAGATGCTGAATGCGAAGGAAGAGAGTATTTTAACGACTGGGACATGGACAGGGCTAAATGCTACTGTGGAATGAGGAAGAAAATTGTCCAACTGGTTTTCACATTTAGGATGTAATGAATGGTCAAGGTGAAAAAGACTTAAAAGGGTAGTGGATTAGGTTATAAGGAGGTGTCGCGATTGCGAGGTGAGGACACGGGACACCAAGTGTGGACAGTTTCTCGAGAGTTTGTTGGTGAAGGGGAGGAAGGAACAATTTTTTGTTTAGGGTGAGGGAGACTCATGTCCTATTTATTTACTTATTTACTTAGAAATAAAAATAAAAACTAACATTTATTGAGCACTTATTATTTATGTATCAAGCATTGTCTGTGTTTTACATGTATTACCTTACTTAATACATGTATTATCTTACTTAAAACTCACATTAGGGAAGGATAACAAGACCCAGTTGAAGAAATGTGCTGAAAATCACACAGGTAGGAAGTGGTGACCCAGGCTTTGGCGTTGGGAGCCTCTCATAAGCTTGGTGGTTTCACGGCTGCGCTGTTCAGATGCTGCTGTTATTCAAAGGCAACCACCAAAGTCAAAGAAACCGGTCTCAATAGTCTTACAGTGTTGACTAATCCTGGTGCTAGCTTTATTCATTCATGGCAAGGGACTAACAAAACAAAACGAGGACACAGTAGCCTTGCACTCCAGGTTTAGAAAGGTTGGCTTACAGTCCCCAGAAAACCCACTAACTGCAGGATTCCACAAGACTAATTCTTTGCTCACTTTCTCTAAGCAGGAAACCAGCATGGCAGGAAGTCTGTCTGGATGTGGCTGTCATGGTACTCACCTTGGCTGATATTCTTATGAAATCTCTTCAGTTCGGGAATGTGGAAGGAAAGCCATGAGACCAAGGGCTCTAGGTGTCTGGGATTTTGTGAGTTTGAGTATATTGCTCAAGGGTTTGGCCAAGAACTTTCCAAGGTGAGCACCAATTTTCCAGTTTGCCTGGCCCAGCAAGTACGACACGAGCATGCATGCTTTTTAACCATTACATCATTTCACCTCCTTGTCTGTGGCATGTAAAAGGGAGCTAAGGAGGAACTAATAAAAGCATTTCTTACAGCTTTGAAGGCCCAAGTGAGGGTGGAAACCATAAGTTTATATCGGTGCCAAAATAAACACAATTTTGAAATATCCTCCAGCAATATTCTGTAATAGGTACAGAATTAAAGAAAGAAAAAGGTTGGACTAAGTAAGGCATACATATGCTTGAAACATAGTAGGTATTCAATAAATATGAATGCATGAAGGAGTAAGAAAGCAGGTAGCAGAATTAGGAGCTGTGGGAAGAAGTTTATTGAGGTGTTTACCACTGGGGTCTAGAGGAGTAAGTAGTGAAGCCAAGTCAAGGAAGATGAGAGAGACCAGAAAGGCTAATCTGATTGGGGTTCTAGGTGGAAATAGGATTGAATGGGCCCTAAAGCACATGTCAGTGGACTAAGTGGAGGTGACATCAGAGGGTATGCCCTGGTTAATGTTTAATCAGGTCATTCATAAAGGTCTTCCTCAAATACCCCAAGTGAAACACTGACCACAATACAGGCAGCTCAGAGAAAAAGCAACACCACTGGCCAAAAAAACATACAAAGAGAGGCTCAAGCTAGCTAAGGATAATAGAAGTAAATGAGACAATAGTTTTTGTATTTTTTGCCATTGGCAAAATTGGCAAAGATTAAAGGGACTATTAATACCCAGGGCTGGCTGCAGTGCAGGCAATTTCATCTATATTTTTCAAAATTTAAGCTTATGTGCCTTTGGAATCAGAAACACCATTTCTAGGCATCTATCCTTTAGAAATACACTCACCTGTGTATAGATACGTGTGAACGAGGGTGTCCAATGCAGCATTTTTTCAAGTTCTCACAGGTGCCACTATAAATTCACAGCCTTCAAACTTGGCTGCACCTCACCTTGGCAGTGGCAGAACTTCTGCTTTCATTTTCCACTGTGACTATTCAAAAATCTCACTTCAAATTGCCTCCCCCTTCACTCTCAAGAAAATTGAGGCCATGGTGAATTCCCTCATGCCTCTCTCCAAAAGTCTCTGCATCCAAACTCATCTCAGGTCCTGCCTTTACTGGTCCCAGAGGATGAGGTGAATCCCATCCCATCCCTCCACCCTCACCAAGCCAGTCCTTCCCCAAAAAGCCTCTCACCTCAGACACTGTGCTCCATTAATTACCCAAGCCCCCAGTTTCATCAATCTTTCCTTCTCTATTGCTTGTTTCACCAGCTTATAATTGTACGGAAATCCATTCCATGCTAAAAATAAAGTAAAGCAGCTTCCTAAAACCCTTTCTTGAACTTGTAGCCTCCTTAGAGCTGGTCCTATCTCTATTCTTCTCAACTCATTGAAAGATTGGTCTAAATTCCACTTCTCCATTCCTTACTTCCTAATCACTACTCAATCATTATTATCCAAATGCTCCCTATACTCCATTAAAATGACTCTAGAAATTTTCCTATACGTCTCCAAAACCATTGGAGGACACTTTTCAGTCTTTGTTTTATTGAACTTTAACTGGCCACCTGCTTGATATTTAATGTCTATTCCTTTGGCTTCTGTGGCATTTCTTCCTCCTGCTCTCCTTCAATCCTGACTCTTCCTTCTGAGTCTTTTTCCTGGGATCTTCTGGCTGCTCGTTGAAATCTGGTGTTTCTAATAGCTCATCTCTGGATCATATCCCCACTATCATCCTTCTCATTGTGTATACGCTTCTTGGGGGATTTAATCACTCTGGGCTTAAAAGCTATGTAACTCCCAAATACGTATCTCTACATCTCAAGCCCTGCCCACCAATTTGAGCTTCAGGTTAAAATATTTGACTGTAGTACATCTCAACTTGGATATCCCAGACTCAAAGCTCAACATCACCTAAACGTAACTTACCATTCTCCACCCTTTCCAATTTTGCATTCCAAATCTAAAATACTACTCAAGTCAAGGAACTGCACCTCCCATATATAATCAATCAATAAGTTTTTTAATCTAAAAAGTTCTCACATCCGTTTCAACTCTCTCCCTGTTTGCAAAGCTGCGCTTTAGGCCTTATCATTGCCAGCCTGATTTACTGCAACAGCTTCATAACGTGGATCCCTGCAGGAGCTCAATCTTGTCTTCCTTAAATTCATCTCCCATACTGTTGTCAGGATAAGCTATCAAAAACATAATTCTGCAGTCAATAAAAATGGCAAAAGATCTCATAACATGCAAAAACGTTCATGATATATTGTGAAGTGGACAAAGCAGGCTACAAAACAGTATGTCCGTTATGATCCCATTTTTGGTTTTAAGAAATGTGTACAAATGTATATATACACAAAAAAAGAAATGTAGAACATACATCAAAATATCAACAGGGGTTATCTTCCAGTGGTAGATATGGGGTGATTTTCTTTTTTACTGACTTAGTTTTCTAAGTCTTCTGCAATGAGCTTATATTAGCCAGCCAAAGGACTGCTGATGCAAAGTACCAGAGATACGCTGGCTTTTATAAAGGGTATCATTTGAGGTAAAAGCTTACCATTACAAGGCTGTAAAAGTCCAACTCAAGGTTGCTTGCTCACCAGTCAGTTGCCACATGTTGAAGCAGATGGTCGCTGACCTCTGGCTGGTCTCTGCCTTCCCCTCTGGGCTTCCTTTTCCTCTTGAGACTCTGCTGTTGTGCTTCTTCCAGATTTCAGCTGCAGGCTGGCATTGGGCTTCCTATATCAGTTTCAACACTTCTCCCCAATCTCAGCTATAAGCTATCAGCCAATAACGACTCATCTCTCCCCCGGGGCTTCAGCTGTTTGAGTCTTCTTTTTTCTGTCACATAGCCAGATAAAAAATGACAGAGATCTCTCTTCCCATGTGTCTGTCTGTTTATATCAGACCCACCAAGGGGGCGGGGACTCAACCTGAGTCACACCCACTGACATATCAAATCAAAAACCCTACTCTTGACAGGTAATCAAAGACCCCTCAGCTGAATGAAAGGCAATCAAAGGGTATCACACCCAGAGGAATAGTTTACAAAGAGAATCTGTCTCGGAATTCCTAAATAATCTCAAACAGCCATAGAGCTCATACTATTTTTGAAAGTAGAATAAATATATGATAAATATCCCACAAATCTAACCACATAGATTTCATCCTTAAAATCCTGATATGGCTCTCTGAGGGCAAGATAAGATCCAAGCATCTTATCATGGCAGGCAAGGCCCTCCATGACCTGACAGTCACATTCCCTTCCAGCCTTATCTCCCCATCTCACATTATAGAGCAGTGGTTCTCATACCTTAGGTACATCAGAATCATCCCCAGAGTTTCAGATTCTGTAAGCCAGAAGTAGAGCACATGGATTTGCAGTCCTAACAAGTTACCAGGTGATGCGGATGATGTTGGTCTGGCAACACATTTTGAGAATGACTCTGCTATGGTAATACCAATAGCTATAGTTCCCTGAACACACAGTTATTATTTAGAACTTGGTGGTTTACTCTGCTAGTTCCTCTGTCTGTAATCTTCCTCAGTTTCCTTTACTAACTCCTGTTCATTCTTTAAGACACAGCTCCCATGTCATTTCCAGAGAGCCTTCTCATAACCTCCAGAATGGCCTAGTTCACCTCACAGAACCCTCAAGAGGCTCAGGACCTGGTAGTGCCAGGGGCTATGGAAGGTGTGCAGGGGAGGGTAAGGCATTAGACCAAAAACAAGTGGTTTGGTTGAAAGTCTGAACAGAGATAAGATGAACCCCAAAATTCCCTTACCCACTGCAAACAGCCAGGTGACTGATATGGAGGTCCGCCACGTGGATTTCCCTTCAAGAAAGAGCTTGTCATTCAGCTGCCAAGAGCGTAGTTAGCTGACAGCATCTAGCTGTGGTGCTCTTTCTGAGTGGCCCCCAGACAATGCCTGAGCACCATGGGTGAATGAATCTGGGACTCCTCCAACAGGCAATCTTTGCTTGGGAGCTCCCTGTTGAGGTGGCCGAGATTTTGTCAGATGTGCATCGCAGCCTGAGGCTCTCAGGCCAATTCTACTGCTTCTCCCCTTTCCTTTCACAGCAGTCAGATCTGCATTTGCATCCTGATGATTTCTCCTTCCCAATTATGTGTCCTCCCATTTTTATCTTTCAGAACCCCTTCTCTCCAATAAACAGCTTGTACTCCTAACTCCGGCTCAGGGTCCACTTCCCAGAGGACCCATCTGACACAGTTGGTTCCAAGAGTGGTATGAGATAGCAGTTGATAAGATAGAGTTTGGAGACTGAATCACTTGGCTGGTGATTATAATACCATCCTGTGTGATATGTGAGGAACAAATAGTCCCTAGCATAAGGTAGCAGCCCAACTGCTAAAACTTTCATGCTCCTGTAGAGGGGACCACCCTGACTGGTGCAGTAATTCAGGCATTTGAAAAGTTTAGGGGAACATAGCATACAAAGAGAACGGAATTGATTCACCATTATTAAGTTGCATTGATGCTTTGCAGGAGGGGTAATGAAAAACTAAAGGCAGATAACACACAATTGAAAAGTAAGTGTGGAGGCCTTATCTCCTAAAGTAGGAGAAGGAAAAAAGCCTAAGACAAGACTCAGGATTTAATAGAGTTAGAGTTTCAAAAACTCTTGAAAGCTCAGCTGAGGCAGGTCTGTTATACGAAGGTCAGGGCCCTAGTTGGGAACTCTGAACCCTCAGAGACTGCAAGATGGACTTCCCCTCCTTATTAAGAGCTACCACTACCCTGATTTGAAAGCTACTGCAAGGCAAAAGTATTCCCTTTAGGATCCATCTCCACCTTGTTTCCCAGCTGTCAAGCTGATAACTTGGGTTAAGTTGCAGTACAATTCAACCAGGGGTGAGCTGGCTTGGTAAGGGATGAAGGGACAATACTCCAAAGGAATTGAAAGAATTAGCCAGCACGTGCTATCAAAAGCCAAGGGAGTTTGGTAGGCCTGGATTTCTGAAGGTGCTCTATCAAAAGGGTGGAACATAAGACTAGATAAGGGATGGTTTATTGACTTGGGGACATTCTTCTAGGTTACAGAATTTAACATCCTGGCAAACTCACTACTTGAATGGTTCCTAGAAGCCCGAGAAAGCAATGGCTCATGCTGTGCTATACTGAACTGCCATGGCAGACAGTGGAAGAAGGGATTAAAAGGCTGAAGGAAGTGGGCATAATGGAGTGGATGTATGGTGAGGCCATAAGACCCACCAGACGATGATGTTCCACTGAGGAAAGCCCGAGGATGCGCCACTCCCCAAGGACGTCAGAAATGTGCTGGTAAGAGGGGTACCAGGATCCCTAGAAATTCAATGGTGACTCTCCACTGGCCAGGTCTGAGAGTAGGATAGGCTGCCACAGATCTTGGCTCATTGATAGCCATGAGACTGGTAAGGACCCAAACCAATGGGGCCATATGGCAGTGCTTAACCTCGAGGAACCAGGGGCTTGCAATTATTAACAACAGCAGGATTGGAGTGGCAGTCAAGGGGGCCTGACCCACAGAGAGGTGTGGAGATGCTCAACAGAATAAAACTGTACTGGCAAAATATATAGGCTCCAATGAGGATTCTGTCTAATCTGTATAATTAAAAAAAAATCTTTTTAGAAAGCTGAGGATCGCTGCTCCAATTAAAAGTCATTTATCACTTGTCAGGTTCTCACATCTGAGCCAGTTTTCAGACTTGGAACCCACTAAATGAAGAGGTGGCCAGGTCTCCAGGAGGAAGGATACTGTATAACCAGTATATGTTGTAATGATGCCCCAAAGGGGAGCGGATGTGGCTCAAGCAGTTGAGCGCCTGCTTCCCACGCGGGAGGTCCAGGGTTTGGTTCCCAGTGCCTCCTAAAGAAACAAAACAAAATAAAACCAAGAAGTTTCCCCACAGGGAAACTTCAGATGACTATGCACTGGGGAGAGGGAAATATGCCAACATTTCAAGACAGCTGGACACAGGCATTGTAACTTGGAGACCTGAACATCATCATGGTCTCCCTTGCTACAGTGGAAGCACTCAGGAGCCGGGTAATAAATGAAGTACTGACCAAATTTCAGCTTACAGTGGGTTCAGTGGGTCTGTTAACCTACCCAGTAGTAATTTCCCTGGCCCTAGAATGTGTAAATAGGATTGACATACCAGGCAGTTGGAATCATCCCACATTGGGTCCTTGGCCTGTGGGGTCAGAACCTATCACAGCGGGAAAAGCCAGGTGGAAGCCTCCAAAACCGTCCCTCTCCCAGCCAAGATAGTAAATAAAAAACAGTATTGCATCTCAGAGGCGATGAAGATGAGTGCCACCCCTGGATCTCAAGGATGCAAGGGTGGTGGCCCTCACCATATCTCTATCTAATTCATGAGTCTGGCCCCTGCAGAAATGGATGAACCCTGGACAACGACTGCAGACTACTGCAAGTTCAACCAAGTAGCAGCTCTGATTGCAGCTGCTGTGCTGATGTGGTATCTACTTTGCTAGAGCAGGTTACAAGGCCTCTGGAACATAGGATGCAGCCACTGATTTGGTGAATGTGCTCCTTTCACTCTCAAACTAAAAGATGAGTTTCATCTCAGGGATATGTTATTTCATTCTGTTCTCTGTTATGATATAATCTGAAGAGATTTGAATCATCTGAGCCTCCTGCAGAATGGCACATTTATCAATGGCATCATCCTTATCAGGGCAGGATTAGCAAGAGGTGCTAGCACACCGGGGGATTTGATAATTCATTCACCCCAGAAGGTGAGAGAGAAACTGTATGAAAATGCAATGACCTGTCATTTCAGTAGTTTATAGGAGCCTGGTGATCAGAGTGTGCCAGGACATCCCCACCAAAGTAAAAACTGCCGCATCTTGCATCCCTCTCCACAAAGAAGGAAGCACAGCACCTGGTAGGCCTCTTTGGGTTATGGAGGTAACATGTTCCATACCTGAGGATACTGTTCCAGCCAATATACTGAATGACACAAAAGGCTGCCACCTTTGAGTGGAAAGGGCTCGGCAGCAGGTCCAAACTGTAGTTTAAACAACTCTGAGGCTCTGGACATACAATCTGGTGAACTCTATGATGTTGGAGGTATTGGTGATGGAAAAAGATGCAAAGTGGATCTTACAGTAAGCCTCAGTGAGAGACTAAAGGAAACCAACCAGTTGCTTGGTGGCAAGTTGACTCCACTCCTGAAAGGGTCAGTGGTTCATTCTCACAATAAACACTTTTCCCATGTGGGTTTGCCTTTTTTGCCTGCAGAACCTTAGCCAGTATCATTATTCTGCTTAATTTTGCTTCCTCCCCTTTTATCTTTCATAAGCATTATCCTACCTCAGTACCTGCCTTCTAGAGGACCCAACTGATACACTTGACTTCCCCTTCTCTGTTTCTCAAAAAAGGAGGTTTATTTTCTGGAGAAACTGAAGAGAAGTACGGGACGGCTAGGTACAGTGGGAGGCTGGTGAGGCAAGGTACCAAAAAAAGTTTATTAAGACTTTATAACAGAGATAAGTCTCCATTCTAAAATCTGCATTCTAAATGGAAGGTCACTTAGCTTCCTTTACTCACTGACTGATTCCAGAAATAAAACTGAGGCATATATTGCCATAGGCCGAAGAGAAATGAACCCAAAGAAAAGACATATAAATACTGACAGTTCGGTAGTTTCCCCGCACTTGCAACAAATGCCCTACTTTCCACTCATTCTACAATGGGAGCATCCCTGACCACTCACACTGAGCTTCCAAAAACTTCTTAGAGCCACACTCTGAACAAACAACCAAGGTTAACCAGGTAATTGACAAAAGATTCCAGCATGACCTAATATATGCAAAGCAGCATACAAATAGACCAACAAACATAAAAGGAACTAAATGAAACATGTAAGAAATGAGGGGTGGGGAGAATAGTCCTCAGAGAAAATATAACCATAAAAGGAGAATAGAATATTATGGAAAAAAACAGAGAAGACAAAAGCATTCTTGGAAATTAAATTCACTAGATTTGGCATTTAAAGTCAAGAAAATCCCAGAGAAAGTAGAACAAAAATAAAGAGTTAAAGAAATAAGAAAGAGGACTGAAAAATAAAACCCTTAAGAGGATCAATACAGGAAACCCAATACTCAACTAACAGGGATTCTATAAAGAAAGAATAGAGAAAACAAAAAGGGATATATTTCAAAGAAAAAATATAATGTCCCAGACAAAATGTCTAGAGTAAAAGGACCCATTAAATGCCCAGCAGCACATGTATGAATGAAAAAAGACCTATACAAAGGCATAAAATAATTAAATTGAAGAACACCGGCATATGAAGAGAATATCTTAAGGGCTTTTAGAAGGAAGAAACAAGGTCACAATCACATACAAAGGATCAGGAATTAGGGCAGCACCAGACTTCCTTAAAGTCTTTAGGACAAAGAGGGATAAAAATATATATATAATCAGGTGTTTTTTTATTTTTCGACAGGAAAATAAACAAAAGCATACATTACTTAAAAAAAACACATTCTATATTAAATACATTAAAATACTGACAATTTTATAAATAAGATCATTTCAAAGAGTAAATTACATGATAAAAAAATTTCTGATACAAGGTTACTTATATGCAGTTCAACTGATTTTGAAAATATAAAAATGTATATCCTTCTTTTAAAAATAATTAATTTTACAAAAATATCAAAAGTTAAAAAGTGCAAGATAAGCTTCCATTTTGCTCCATTTTTAAAGCAATTATAGCACATCAGACCTTTTCAAAGAAAGATGAATTAGGGCATAAGATTAATCCTATATTGCCTAAAATTAATACTTGCAAAGGCTGCCATCTCCCCAGTACTGTTCTCAGAACTAGGACTCTTCCCTTCCAGCCTATTCATAGGGAGGAGTCTTTTTATGCCCACCAGTTCCTAATTTACAGGAGAAAGGGTTTCTGAAATAATTTTTGTATTTAAGTCTTGTGCCAATACTGAAACTCTTCTGAAGACTGAAGAATTTTGCACTTGAATTTTATACAAAAAGTCAAGAATCCAATTCTAATGAAAAGTAGACACTCCATTTGGTCACTTGATTTCATATTGTCTGTCGAGGTAGGATAATTTTCTTCTTTTTCCAAAAACTGTCCTGACTATACAAATGGTGGCTGTACTGGAAAGGGTTCTAGTGCCTTTTCTGCATTCTTCCAGTTGTGAAAATTCTCTCTGTACCATTCAACTGATAGGAAACAAACAAAAATAAAAAATGAAAAAAACGAACACTAGTTAACCAAGTAACTGAGGTAATTCTTACCTGCTAGGTAAGAAAGACAATGCCTTGAATAGATAAGCTTGCCCATCAGCTAATCAGCAGATAAGAGTTGACTAACAATGAAAACAATTTGATTCTGAACTAAATACCTGAAAAACTTATAATTAAAAATCAACCATTTTTCCTTTTTAACTTCAAAAGTCCTTAAATACTAAACTGCTGGTATAAACATTTAAGACACTCTGATTTTAAGGAATTTGTGAGTGGGGAGAGTTGGAATAAGTCATTTGCAGTAGAAAAGTATTAAAACTGGTTTTAAAGTTATTTTAAAGAAAAAAACATAATACTTTTCATGTGAATATGGTAATACTATATCAGAGGCATTGTAGGATAAAGTGAGCTTCCTTCTGTTAATATGTCAGATCATTATTTTATGTTGCTATACTATCAGTAAAGGCTTTTTTTAGCTAAAAAATTAACAGTTTTTAAAATTATCCTTGAATTGCTTTTTATAATTCAACACCAGCATTTTATATTTCAAGCTCTGAGCCAAGACTTCTTGTTCTACATTTGGACAGATCTTTTTTTCATGGCTACATTTCTAAATAAAGCTTTAACATAAATACAAAAAGTAATATTTTTATGCACATACTAAATGTTTCCTATATGTTTATTTCAATATAAAAAGACACAAGACACTTGAAGACTATAACAGCCATATTTCATCAAATCTAAGATACCACTGATCATAAGATGGACCATTATTTTACATACCATTAGGAAAGGGAAAAAGCTGCAATAATAATTATAAGACACTGATGATTGTAAAACATTTACCTTAAAGGGATATGAACAAGTGAAATAATGTGCACCTGAGAATCAATGATAAATGCTAAAAAGATATAGGAAGACTGATCAGAAATTAGTCTATAAAATTCAAGATGCTTAGGAAACATTACTAGAAATACACTGAACATAACAATTTGAAAAGTGAACATTTTGTTATAATTGTAGAGTGTTTTAAAGATAAATTATTCTGCCTTTAAATTTTTCTGAATCCCCCCTTCAAAGTATGATCAATTCATAACATACTTGTTTTCTTTATTCCTTCTTTCCAAGGCACTTTAGGTCTCCATCCTAAGCCATGTATTTTTTCTGATGTCATTGGATATCTCATATCATTGGTAGGTCTTGGGGAAAAAAACAGATTTAAAATGATATTATGAATATATATATTTACAAATTTAAATACTAAGAGAAATAACGTGGTTCATGCATCTTTACTATAATCCAAATTTTTTTCTTGAAAAAAAAATCCCCCATGACATTATAGAAAATGTGTAAAATAAAGTATACACACATGCACACACACACATAAATGTATATTACCCATAATCCCAGATGCTTAACCCTCTGTGTCTTTACCTTTTCATATCTCAGCCAAATCTAGTTTGAGTACAGTGCCTGGCATACAGAAGGAATTCAATAAATGTTTAATGAATGAATAAATAAGTATACATAAATTTATTAGGACTTTTATATGCCAGGCCCTGGGTCAGGTATTTTACATACATTAAGTCTTAAAATATTTTTGTAAGGAAGACATTATTATTCCTATTTTATACTCGAGGAAACCTCAGATTTGGAAAGAGTCACTAACTTTCATTAAGTCACACATCAAATAAGTACTAGTGCCACACTTCAGTTTGTATTACTTTTATAATTAGGGAAAAATATTTTAACAGAACACTCAAAAGAGGTAAACTAGTTTTCCACTTAACTACATATATTTTATAATTTTAAAAGTACATAAGATTTTACAACCCTTCTCTGATGTTTTACCCTTTTTACTCACCTATCATTAACATAATCAACCCAGTTTTCCATTTCAGACTCTGAATTGGTCTCTTTGATCTGTCAAAATAGAAAAGGCTTTTCAATCAAATCATAAAATGAGACCAGAGAATAACAACAGTATTTAGTAGTTGGTTAAAAAGGAGAGGAAAACAATCTCTTCAAAGTAGGGGATCAGCTAAAATGACAGCATTTTATTAACACTCTCAATACTTTATAATCTAAATTCCAATTGAAGTTCAGAAAAAATAGAATATTTTTGAAATCAAGGTATGTTTTACAATGGGTATGTACATTTAATGTGTTAGCGTTTTTTTCCCCCCCTTTCTGAAAAGCTGTTACTACATAAGTGATACAACTTCAAATCACTGTATGTCTTAGTGTATGTATGGTATACACAATTTTGAATTTCATTTTCTATTCGTTTACTTTTTTTTTTTTTTAGATAATGGCTTCTGTTTAAAAAATTTTTTTTTTTTGTTTTCAAAACAATTTATTGGGAGCAGATGTGGCTCAAGCGGTTGAGCACCCGCCTCCCACATGGTGCCTCCTGAAAAAATGAAAACAAGCAAAACAAATGCAAAAACCAACTCAGAGAAGCTGATGTAGCTCTGGTTGAGTGCCAGCTTCCCACATATGAGGTCCTGGGTTCAATCCCAGACCCCTGGTACCTCAAAAACAAACAAACAAACAAACAAATAATTTATTGAGGTATATCATTTATACATGAACATACATAAACAATAAATGAAGAGTAAAAGTTGTGAACTTATAAAACAAACAAGCATAATATCATGCAGGGCTTCCATACATCACCCCACCACAAATACCTTGCATTCTTGTGAAACAGTTGTAACAAATTATGAAAAAGCATTGTCAAAATATTACTACTAACTATAGTCCATATCTTACATTTGGTATATTTTTCCCCCAACTCATCCTATTGTTTTTTTTTCATAAACCATATAATTTATCTAAAGTGTACAATCAGTGGTATTTGGTATAATCACCGAGATGCACATTCATCACTTCAATCAATATTAGAGCATTTTCATTACTCCAAGAAAAAAAAGAAAGAAAAACAAAAAACAAACCACTATCATACCCATATGTTAGCACTATTAATTACAAATCTTATGATGTGCTTTCACCATTTCTATTCTTCATTTACAAACATTTACAAACAACCTTTCACCAATTCTGCACAGATTAAACCTCAGTGTTCCATTCTCTAACCACATTCTATTCTCTGGTGATTTATATTCTAGCTATTAACTCCATGAATTTGCTCATTATATTTAGCTCAAAAGAGCAAAATAACAGAATATTTGTCCTTTTGTGACTGGCTTGCTTCAGTCAACATAATGAACTCCAGGTTCATCCATGTTGTCATGGATTCATTTCTTCTTACAGCTGAATAATATTCCATCGTGTGTATATATCACAGTTTGTTTATCCATTCATCGGTTGATGGGCACTTGTTGTTTCCATCATTTGGCAATTGTGAATAATGTCACTATGAACACTGGTGTGCAGATGTCTGTTGTCACTGCTCTCAGTTCTTGTGGGCATGTAACTAGTAGCAGTACTGTCGGGTCACATGGTAGATCTATATTTCACTTCCTTAGGAACCGCCAAACAGATTTCCACAGTTGGCTAAACCATTCTACATTCCCATCAACGGTGAATAAGCGTTCCTATCTCACCACATTCTCTCTAACACTTGTAGTTTTCTGGTTTGCTATAGTGGCCATTCTGGTAGGTTTGAAATGATATCTCACTGTAGCTTTGATTTGCATTTCCCTAAATAGCCAGTGATGTTGAACATTTTTTCATGTGCTTTTTTACCATTTATATTTCTTCTTAAAAAATGTCTATTAAGGTCTTTTGTCCATTTTTAAATCAGGTTATCTGTCTTTTTATTGTTGAGTTGTAGGCTTTTATATATCATGGGTATTAGACCCTTGTCAGATGTGTGATTTCCAAATATTCTCTCCTATTGCATAGGCTGCCTTTTCATCCTCTACACAAAGTCCTTTGAGGTGCAGAAGTGTTTAATTTTGAGGAGGTCCCATTTACCTATTTTTTCCTTTGTTGCTCGTGCTTTGGGTGTAAGGTTTAAGAGATCACCACCTACTACAAAGTCTTGTAGATGGTATCTTCTAGGAGTTTTATAGTTCTGGCTTTTATGTTTAGATCTTTGAAGATTTTGAGTTGATTCTTTTAGAGGGAGTCAAATAGGGGTCCTCTTTCGTTCTTTTGGTTATGGATATCCAGTTCGCCCAGCACCATTTGTTGAAGAGACTGTTCTGTCTCAGAAAAGTGGACTTGGTAGGCTTATCAAAAATCAGTTGACCATAGAGGTGAGGGTCTGTATCTGAACTCTCAATTTGATTCCATTGACCAATGTATCTATCTTTATGCCTATACCAGGTTGTTTTGACAACTGTAGCTTTTTAATACACTGCAAGGTCAGGAAGTGTGAGTCCTCCGATTTTGTCCTTTTTTAGGATGTTTTTGGCTATTTGGGACACTTTCCCCTTCCAAATAAATTTTGTAATTGTCTTTTATATTTCTATAAAGTAGGCTGTTGGAATTTTGATTGGTATTGCACTGAATCTATAAATCAATTTGGGTACAATCAACACCTTCACAATGTTTTGTCTTCCAATCCATGAACATGGAATGTCTTCCCATTTGTTCAGGTCTTCTTTGATGTCTTTTAGCAGTGTTTTGTAGTTTTCTAAATATAGATCTTTTATATTCCTGATAAAATTGATTTCTAGATATTTGAGTCATTTTGTTGCTGTTGTAAATGGAATGTTTTTCTTGATTTCTTTCTCAGGTTGCTCATTACTAGTGTATAGAATGGCTATTGATTTTTGCGTGTTGATCTTGTATCCTGCCACTTTGCTGAACTCATTTATTAGCTCTAATAGCTTTGTTGTAAATATTTCCAGACTTTCTAAATATAGGATCATATCATCTGTGAATAATGAGAGTTTTACTTCCTCTTTTCCAATTTGAATGCCTTTTTTTTTTCTTGCTAATTGCTCTACCTAGAACTTCCAGCACAACATTAAATGACAGTGGGCATCCTTGTCTTGTTTCTGATCTTAGAGGGAAAGCTTTCAACCTCTCCCCATTGTGTATGATGTTAGCTGTGGGATTTTCAAATATGCCCTTTATTATGTTGAGTAACTTTCCTTCTATACCTATTTTTTGAAGTGTTTTTATCAAGAAAAGATGCTGGATTTTGTCAAATGCCTTTTCTGCATCAATAGAGATAATCATGTGTTTTTTTCTCTTCAATCTGTTAATGCGGTATTATTACATTAATTGATTTTCTTATGTTGAATCACCCTTTTATACCAAGAATAAAACACACTTGTTCATGACGTATAATTCTTTTTTTTAAGATTTATTTATCCCCACCCCCCCCCCTGCAACCCGTTGTTTTGCTCTGACTGCTCTCTATGTGTTCTTCTGTGTCTGCCTGTGTTCTCTTTAGGAGGCACCAGGAACCGATCCTGGGACCTTCCGGAGTGGAGAGAGGCACTCAATCTCTTACGTCACCTCAGCTTCCTAGTCTGCTGTGTCTCTTATTGTCTCTCTTCTGTGTCTCTGTTTTGTTGCGTCATCTTGCTGCACCAGCTCTTCGCTCAGGCCAGCTTGCTTTTCACCAGAAAGCCCTGGGAATCGAACCCTGGACCTCCTATATGGTAGATGGGAGCCCAATTGCTTGAGCCACATCCGCTTCCCTAAATTCTTTTTATATGCTGTTGGATTCGATTTGCAAGTATTTTGTTGAGAATTTTTGCATCTACGTTTATTAGAGAGATTGGTCTATAATTTTCTTTTCTTGTAATATCTTTATCTGGCTTTGGTATTAGGGTGATGTTGGCTTCATAAAATGTGCTGTTGTTCACTTTTAAATTGAGTAAACTGCAAACTGTTAATCTGACTAAATTAGTGATTATAGTCACTAATTTAGCAACAATTATGAAAACACTACCATTTTAAAATATATACATACCATTTGTATTAGTTCTTTGGCAAGCTGTACAACCGACATTTCAAAATTGGTTCCAATGTTATAAATTTCACCTGGTTTTCCCTTTTTGAGGACAGTGAGAAATGCTTCCACTACATCAGTAGCATAAAGAAAATTTCTTGTTTGAAGCCCTGATCCATGGATGCAGCTAAAAAGATTAAATGAAATGGAATCATGAAGTGTAAAATAATAAGCCCTCTCAAACCAGAGTAAAGCACCAACTGGGCACAATTCCAGAGAAGGCAATTCCCACGGGGATCCTACAAGTCTTTTACTGGAAACACAAATTCTCATGGCTTTACTAAATTTTATCAGTTTTTTAATGATTCCCAAACCTCCTGAGGGTTCTCAGTAGAAAGCAGCAAACATATGTGAGCCCTGAGAAATATTTACTCATCAATTTTATGCCATAAATTCATTTTGAACAAATAAGTACAGTGCTATGAATTAAAGAAATGCTTTAAAAAAGTAAAATGATATAAAAACAGAAGTCAAATTTTGATTCTACAACTCAAGTTCAATGATAGATCATTTATAACTTGAAATTATCTCAAATGTAAATTATAAAGATAATTATAGTTATAATTACTTAAAATAACTATTAATAAAATTAATGTTAATTATTATTATTTGAAAGAACATAGAAGGGATTCTTATATTTGGTAGAACATCCAACTCTAAGACTGTGATTTTTAAGAAAGCTTGTCGGGAAGCGGGTGTGGCTCAATTGATAGAGCTCCTGTTTACCATATGGGAGGCCCCATGTTCGCTTCCCGGGGCCTCCTTGTGAGGGCAGGCCGGCCCACGCGGCGCGGTGGGCTGATGCAGCAAGACCTCGCAGCAAGGGGGAGATAAGCAGACACAGAAAAAACACACAGCAAATGGACACAGCAAACACAAGCAGCAAGGGGGGGGGATAAATAAATAAATAAATCTTAAAAAAAAAAAAGAAAGCTTGTCACCAAATACTATCAATATGCTTGAAAAACATATGGGTACAAATATAAGCAGCATACCATTTCCTGTTGTGTTGTAGTAAAGATATAAATTTCGGAATAACCTAAAAGAATACATAAATATTTTGTTTATTTTGGAAATTCATATATCAGTAAAAATCTGAACTTGGCATAAGATTATTAAGAAATATACATATAGATAAAATTCTTTTTCAGAAGTTCAAGAAAAACCTACTATAATATTTGATAAATACAAGAACTCTAAGATAGCTTATTTCACAAATCCAGTTATCTTCTAGATAAATATGAAAATGATATAGTGAAAAAAAATCATAAAAAGTCTTTGTGAACAGGAATCATATCTTACTTCTCACTTTATATTTAGCACTTATTCAATTAGTACTTGTGGAATTAATGAAAAGTTAATTCCCATGCTCTTGGATGCAAAGAAAAATTATGTTAAACAGGGCAAGATATGAAATTACTAAATGTATAATGGACCTGTTTTATAAGACTCTAAAAATTAAGCAAAGTAGATATTAATATTAATACCAGCAGATTATGATATAGCCCTTTTCTTTAGGCAAACAGAGTAATGCAAACCAGTCTCCAAATTTAGGCAATACCAGCAACAGTTGCCTAAAACTGGACTTGATACTGAACCAATTGCACAGGCATTTTCAGTTTTAATTACATATCTTTACTTTGTTCATTATTTGTACTACTTTCTGGAAGACACTCACGTCAACAATAAGGATGAATTAGGGCACAGTTGGCCAGTTGACTGTGAGACAAATTTATGTACAAAATTCCTGCATCACTATCTAACTAGCTTTCAAATTTCTGTACATCCTGACATGTTGATCTGACTGCAAACTGGGAGTCTTAATTGTCTTAATTGTAGCATGATGGAGTACTCTATAGTGCATTAGGGTTTCCAAGGCATTTTTAAATATATCATTTCACTGGATCCTCAAAATGCCTTTTTAAGTATTATCATTATTCCCCAATTTAAAGATGATATTCCAAGGGTCTAAAGTCACACCAGTTGGTAAGTGCCAAATTAAGACTTAAACGCAAGTCTTCAAACTCTAAATCTGATGAGATTTGCATGTGGCCTACATATCACATATAATTATTTATAGTTACAATATAATTATTTTGGACAAATAACTAAAGAGGTTATTTTAAATAATGAAAAATTACAATCATTAAAAAAAAAAACAACTATGAATTCAAAAGTACAATTTACCTTTTCTGGATATTGATGTGGTCCATAAACATTACTGCTTCTTGTGATGACAACTGGAAACTTAAAAAAAGAGTATTCAACATTAAGGAAAAGGAAAGATCCAATTATAATGATTATTTAAATATAAGAAGCCTTTAAAAACATGGGTGACTTTGCCTCAATAATTCCGCACACCTTCAAGAGAAAAGTAAAGGAATTTTTTAAATGTTAGGTTCCAGAGAAGACAGGTGTGGGAGGATGGAATTTAGATAGAGGTCCCAAAAGGAATAAGAGGAACATTTTCTCTATTAAGACAAGGAGAGGATGAGTACAGATGGAGGTTTATAAATTTGGTAGCAGAAAACTGAGGATATTTCCATCTCATTTTTCAGAAACCACTGCTAGCACTCCAGGTTTGGATAGATATTAAACTTCAAGTTGGTTCTCTCTGTTGTATCAACCCTTACAAACAAAAAAAAGCTGCCATGAAAAGGAAAGAGACCAATGCCATTGAAATACAAAAGACAAGAGAATCTTAAGTAATTCCTTGGCATGTTTTCTAACCTAGTCCCTAATAACTTCAAAAGAAGATCAATGGGAAGTCAATTGTTGTGGATTAGAGTTCATGATTCATATTGGGAAAGGCTCCCACATAAATAGGACCCTCTACCCCCATTTGTGAGACCCAAGAGAGTTAAATCATGCAGAAATGAACACACTGCAAGTAGGTGAGTCTGTCTTCCCTCTGTTTTCCAACATGCACAGGATTCTTGGGAACCAGGAAATTCCAACAGGGCTTTTCACTAGAGCTGTAACATCCTACCTATTACTGAAGTCATAGAAAAAGATGTACTAATTACTGTTTTAAATGATGAATTAAACTAGAAGAGGTAGGTCCTACTTTTGTCCATATAACATAGGAAATCAGCTGTTTTTAAATTCCTTCACAATTAACTTTCCTTGAAATGTGTCTTATATTCTAAAAATGAAATAGTGCTAATGCTGACTTGGAGTTCAAACAACTAAGTCCAAAGAAAATGACTGAAAAGTTTCTGAAACTAGCTCTTACCTTGTATCGTTCCCAATAAGACTGTACAAAACATTCGGCAGCTGCTTTAGATGATGCATAAGGATTTGTTGGTTGTTTGGGTGACGATTCATCAAATTCCTAATTTTTAAAAGATATATTTTAAAAATTAAGTATTATGCATAATTTCTAACCAGAAAAATCAGAAAACATATTACAAACATGAAATGTTAAACATTACATTTAAAAACCATTTACTGAACTCCAAATATGTGTCTGGTGTTTTTCTAAGCATTACATGTAGTAACTTCTTTAATGCTTACAACCACCCTATAAGGCAAGCAGAGAAAAGAAAAGTACAAAGGCCCTGAGGCAGAAGTTTCCAAAGGAACTGCAAGGAGGTTGGTGTAGTGGGAGCAGAGTGACAAGGGGGAAGAAAAATGGGAAATGAGGTCAAAGAAAGAGGGAGGTCAGAACATGTAGGATCTTAAGGCCACTTTAAAAAACATTATTCTGGTTACTACGTTAGATTTAATATAGGGCAGCAAGAGTACAAGAAGAAAGACATTTGCCTGGTAAAACTTGCAAAGAGGTTTGAAAATGTTTGCAAGAGGACTTGCAAATGTCTCAAGAGGACTGGGGTTTGAGCAGTGGTCAAAGCCTACTTTTTCTCATTATAAGTCTTTTAGAACTATTTGATATTTTCCCCACCGTGTATGCATATTTGGTGAAAATTTTAAAAATTATTTTAAAATAATATAAATAAAATAAAATGATGTAACCAAAAACATTGACAGACTATGAAAAATACAGACTAGAGAATGAAGCCATTTTTGTGCATAAAAAATACATTTAGGAATGATTTTAAGAAAGGCGTAGATTCCAGATTGTACAATAATTTCACACTTCCTCCCTGGCATTCCAATATGCTTTCCTGAATGGAAGAGAAAGGTAAGCAGTTGCAACCAGCACTGCAGACAGCAGACTGCAACCTAACTTATTTATGCTTGGCCCATGGGAATGACTTTCATCATCAAAGTGAGCGTTGCTGCTCTCTTGTAAAATGCCATGTCAAATTACGTAAAAACCATTACCAAGACTAGACTGCTGTTCCCTATTTGAGGTGGCATCATTTGATTTGAACAGAAGAGACAACAGAATAACATTTTGGAGAATCTTAAAAGTATGTATCATCAGAGGATGATAAAAGCCCAGAGTAGGTTTTAATAAGATAGATTTTTATCACATACATGGTAAGTAGTACAACATACATTTTTAAGTTTACCTTATCAAGACTGCCTCCATATACTTCATCAGTGCTGACATAAATAAATTTCTCCACTCTGGCTTCATGAGCAGCAGTTACCAAAACATGAGTGCCATAAACATTAACATATGTAAACTCAAAGGCTCGCACAAAGGAAAGGTCTAGAACAAGAAAGAAAAAGCTAAAACCAACCCACCCAAGGGACAAAATAAACACCAAAGAGTAGACTTAAGTTTAAGGAGAGCACTATTCATGCCTCTTCATTCATTCACCCCAACTGCAATAGTTTTAGAAATAAAATACAAATGCATCGCTATTTATTATTTCTTTAAACCTAAACTATATAGTAAATTCTTAAAACCCAGAAAACTATTTATTTATTTCACCTTTTATCCATTTTAGGCCCCCCCACCCCACCCATTCTTTGCTGTTTCTGTGTCCATTCGCTGGGCAATCCTCTGCATCTGTTTCCTGCCCTCTCTTCTCATTCCTCTCCTCCTGCCCTCACCGGGACTCGATCCTGGGAACCTCCGATGTGGAAGAGAGGCATTCCACCACCTGCGCCACCTCAGTTCCTGGTTTTTCGGTGCGTCCCGTCTTGGCTCTCTCTCTGTGTCACTCTCCTGTTACGTCATCATCTTGCTGCGTGGCTCAGTGAGGCCTGGCATGCCCACGTGTGGGGCCTGTGGGCTCACCTCGTGGGGGGCCTGGCGGCCTGCGCACCTTCTATATTTTTTATTTTATTTTACCGGGAGGTCCCAGGGATCGAACGCAGGTCCCTCCATAAGGGAGATGGACACCCAATCATTTGAGCCACATCCGCCCCCCTCAGTACTAATTTTGCAAGAAATATTTTTTAATTCTAAAAAGAAGAAAAGAAGAAATAATACTTCTAAATTTTAAATGTTCCTAAATATTAAAATATTATGAAACTTCAAGTTTTTGTTAATAGAAGGGTAAGTTTTACAGATCAACCTGTTATTGCTAAAAACAACAATAAATGCTGGAAAAATTATTTAAAAGTGAATTCACTTTAACTTGGGAATGGAAGAAACTTTCCTAACTACCCTAACTATTATTCACCAGAATCAATACAGGAAAAGACTGATAAATTTAACTACATAAGAATTCTTGCATGGTTAAACAAAGGGAAAAAACTATCAACAAAGTAAAAAGAGAAATGACAAACTGAAAAAATATCTTTGAACTTATCAGAGACAGTTAATATCTTCAATCTATAAGGAACTAATAAAAAATAAATAGAAAAGAACAACCCTATAGTAAAATGAATAGGGGACAGAAATAGTTTAGACAAAGAAATACAAACGATCCTTAAACTTAAGATGGTCAACCTTGCTTAAAATAAGAGAAATCCAAATTAAAGTCAGAGATGCTACTTCTTATGTATCAGATTAGCAAAAATTTAAAAACTTGACAACACATTCTATTGGTGAGATTGGGGAAAAAAACATTGGGAGTGAGAATGCAAAATGTTTACAATTCCTTAGGAAGGAAATGTGACAATATCTAGTCAAATTACAGATGTTTTTGCCCTCTAATCCAGAAATCTTACTTCTAGGTATCTCTGTCCAACATCAACTGATAAATATACAATAAGGCACAGGCACAAAGCTATCCACTGCAGCACTATTTATAACAGCAAAAAATAGGAAACATTTTGGAGTAATGAAAACATTCTAAAATTGACCGAGGTGATGAAGCCAACTCTCTAATGAAAATGAGAGATACTGAGTGTACATTCTGAATGGACTGTATAAAACATGGGACTGTGTAACACAGGAAATCCAGTGATGGATGATGGACTGTGGTTAACTACAAATATGAGAACGTTCTCTCAGGAATGATAACAAATATATTATACTAATATAGGGTATTAATAATTGGGTGGATTGGGGGAAAAATCTAGCAAAGGTAAGATATGGGCTATAGTTAGTAGTAATAGTAGTATATTTTTGATGATGCCCTTTCATAGTTTGTAAAAACTGTTTCACAATAAAGCAAGATATTTGTGGTGGAGTGATGTATGGGAGCCTTGTATGTTTGTTTGCTTTGTAAATTCACATATTTTACAATACACTTATGATTTATGTATGTTCATGTATGAATGATATACATCAATAAAATTTTATTTTAAAAAGTAGGAAACAAACTCAACCATGGTGCATCCACATGATGGAATACTATAAAAATAAAAAAGGAAAGAGAACAATCTCTGTATTCAACTATAGAATGACCACCTAGAGATACTGTTACATAAAAAAAGCGAGGTGATGCAAATATTCTCGCTTTTCTGATTTTGTGATAATCAGGGTAGGCTAAACATTTGCTATATTAGAAACCATGCATGTGTCCCCAGACCTAGTTTTTCTCCCTAGGTCTGGTTTTTAGAATGCTGGTGATAAACTAAGCCTGATTTATTATATGACCATCCTGTATGGGAAAATACTGTAACTTTGGGTATCTTTGGTCAACCTTAAGAGATATAGCAGGGGGATGGATGTGGCTCGGGTGGTTGGACATCTATCTCCCATACGGAGGGACCTGGGTTACATTTGATTTGTTAACAAATGTTTCACAACAATGCAGGATGTTTGTGGGGGGAGGGGTGTGATGTTATGCATGTTTGTTTTGTAACATCACGATGTTTACTGAACATTTATAGTTTATGTATATTCATGTATGAATGATATACTTCAATAAATTGTTTAAATTTTTTAAAAAGTGAGATGGAGAAAAATGTGTATAGTAGGCTCCATTTATTTTAAAAAAGCAGTAACATACATATTTTTAAAGGGGAAGAATAAACCATAAAATTGATACAAATATAGTTCTCTATAGAGAAAAGTATAGAACATGGTAGAAAGGACAGGGATAAAACTATACTTCTCTAAATATATCTTTTTTTTTTTTTTTTTAAAGATTTATTTATTTATTTATTTATCCCCCCATTGCTGCTTGTGTTTTACTGTGTCCATTCGCTGTGTGTTTCTTCCGTGTCTGCCTATCTCCCCCTTGCTGTGAGGTCCCGCTGCATCAGCCCACCGCGCCCCGCAGCCGGCCTGCTCTCACAAGGAGGCCCCGGGAAGCGAACCCCGGGCCTCCCGCATGGTAAACCGGGGCTCCATCGATTGAGCCACACCTGCCTCCTGCTGTGAGGTCTTGCTGCATCAGCCCACCGCACCGCGCGGGCCGGCCGGCCTGCCCTCACAAGGAGGCCCTGGGAAGCGAACCCGGGGCGTCCCATATGGCTCTATCCATTCAGCCACACCCGCTTCCCCTAAATATATCTTATTTTAGAGCTTTGACCCTGTAACTATTAATATACTTTACATAATTGAAAAAAACTAAATCAAAAAGAAAAAGAAGTAATTCTTAAAAATAAAAAAAGCAGGGAAGCAGATGTGGCTCAAGCGATTGAGCTCTTGCCTACAACATGGGAGGTCCCAGGTTCAGTTCCTGGTGCCTCCTGGAGAAGACGAGCAAGACAGTGAGCTGGAGGGACAGGCAGGCATGGCAAGCTGATGCAACAAGATGACGCAACAAGAGACACAAGGAAAAAAACCTAATGAGAGACACAACAAAGCAGGGAGCGGAGGTGGCGCAAATGATTGAGCGCCTCCCTCCCACATGGGAGGTCCCGGGTTCGGTTCCCGGTGCCTCCTAAAGAGAAGATGAGCAGACACAGAGCACAACGAATGGACAGAGAGAGCAGATAGTGAGCAAAAACAATGAGGGGGGTAATAAATAAATAAAATAAATCTTTAAATAAATAAATAAATAAAATTTAAAAAGCAAATTGAAATAAATGAATCTGTGTATTTATATGACTGCATAGAGAGGAATTATTTCAAGTGACTTTACTAGTGGGAAACAAGGACAAAAAAACCCCAGGGCAATTCTTAAAATGATATTCAGTTACCTTATTGCTAGAGATAGTACTGGTATTGTTATTCCTTTTAATTTTAAAAATTTTTTTAAAGACACTTAGATTATACAAATGTCACATAAAAAAATATAGGGGATTCCCATATGTCCCGCTCCCCACACCTCCCACATTTTCCCACATTAACAACATCCTTCATTAGTGAGGTACATTCATTGCAATTGATGAACACATTTTGGAGCATTGCCACTAAGCATGAATTACAGTTTACATTGTAGTTTACACTCTCTCCCACACAATTCTGTAGGTTATGACAAAAAAAACATGGAACACTTCACAAATTTGTGTGTCATCCTTGCACGGGGTCCATGCTAATCTTCTCTGTATCATTCCAACTTTAGTATATGTGCTACCGAAGCAAGCACATTATTCTTATATTATTGGTATATGTTGTAGGATAAAGTAAATGGGTAATTTTGATGATGCTGTTAAGAACCAAGGCTTTCAGTGAGGGAAAGAAGATTTAAATACAAAATCGATGTGGTTAAATAAAAACTGAATTTGAACTGGATGTCTCAGTATGACCTCATAATATATTTAATCATAAATAAATAAAGAAATAAATAATCCCTCGTTCTGGCCACCAAAAAAGCCAGAAAAAGCAAAGTCTAATCATGGCTACATGGATGTTCACATAATCATTATTTAACTATATATTTCTAAGTTCTTCTGAATATATTTTTGTTTCACAATATAAAAGGTTAGAAATATCTAAGCTGCACAAAATGGTATAGATAATAACATAATGTTCATCTGTGTTACCCACCACCCAGATTAAAAAAAAAAAACATTTAAAAAAATGCAGTTAATGTTCTGTCTCCATATTCCTCCCCTTTAGAAACAATCACTATCCTCAATTTGGTTAAACTTAAAGTTTATTGTTGCTGTTTTTAATATAATAAAATATTTTTAAAGAGGTTTTAGATTACAGAAAGGTAACATCAAGAGTATAAGGGATTCCCATATAACCCCCCCCACACACACACACACATACATCTTCCCCTATTAGTAACATCTTTTAATTGTGTGGTACATTTGTTACAATTGATGATTAAATATTGAAGCAGTGCTACTAACTAAGGTCTATAGTTTACATTGTGGTTTACACTTCATTCCAATGCCCTAAAAATGTCTTATGTTCCACTTATTATTCCCTCCCCTCAGAACCTCTGGTAACCACTATCTTTATATCTTTATATACTATCTTTATATACTTTACATAATTGTAAATAATGTCACACATTCTTCATTACTACAATATTAATAAGTTTACTTTGTCCATGGTTGCATTCCCCTCTTATGTTTGTTCATTCCTCAACCTTGAGGATTTTGGGATGGTGATGCCTGCTCTGCCTCAGAGTGAGAGAGGGAAACAAAGTTTTATGATAGCTATCAAGGTTACAGTCTAACCCACACTATTAAAAGCGATCTCAAAAGCACCACATACATTGAAGGCACAGTGTTCACAGACTTGTTTTCAGGCAGAGCATGGTATATCCTCTTTCAAAGACCTATATTAAGTATCTATTAGTGTAACTTCATTGCTGGACTTGGATTTAAGATAGTTAACCACTGAAAAAAGTTTGGCCATCATTAACTGTAACACAAAATAATGCTTACCTACATGTGTTTGTGCAGCAAAATGTAGCACTATATCTATGTTCTCTTTTTCAAAAAGTAGTTTCACAAAATGAGAATCACATATATCACCCTATATAAAAAGGCAAATATTTAAAAAAATAAGTTTTATTGAGAATTCCCACTCATTTTAACCATATTTAAATTATACGAACAAAAATAAGAAAAAATTAATTCCCACCAACATCCTCCTCTCACACCCTGGTCTAATAGACAATCCCTTGAAAAGTCAACCAAATGGTCAAGCAAATATAAGGATGTACTTATCTAGTATCTTATTATACAGGACATTCAATTGAAAATATTTTTGCAAATGAATGTCAAAAAATATTTTATTGAGCACCAACTACTACTAAATAGTGTGCTAGTTATTTTTATAACATTCTTGCCAATCTAAGGTCATTATAGTAATACAGAAATTTTTAACATATTTTTAAAACTTCCAGGTAACTTTTATTGAAATATATGTAAAGTAAGTGTAACAACTGGAATGACTTTTGAAAAAGGTATTTTACTGCAACTAAATAAAATTGGGAGTTCTCTTGATATTATATGTCCATTTACTTCTAAAAATACATATTCTCAACAACTCTTCAATGACCCAAGGAAATACTTTCATATAGAAGAACAGAATTATGAAACAGCTGTTTAGTATATTCTTTAAACTTTGAGGTTAAAAAGATAGTTTATAGAATTACTTAAAAAACAACAACAATGTAAATCATAAGATAGTTTCATTTGACAGGTCTGACAGCAGTATTTCCCTTTACGAATTAATGGACTGGTTTATTCCTTGGACTCTTCTAATAGTGGTTAATATGAATCAGCTTTCCAGGGCCAATCGACCTTCATGCGGGAAGACCATCTTATGGGCTATATAGCAGGCTTTTGGCCATTGGCTGGCCTGAGCAATACCCCTCTTATACCAATCTCTGCAAATCCCAGTAAGGCCTTATTAGAGAGGCTAGCGAGGTTCAATCAGCTATTCACACAAGTGGCAAGAATGAAAACCCACATGTAGCTTTTTATGTGGTATCAGTCTAAAAGTAGTAGCCTTTATAGCAAAATGGTACTTTGGGAAATTAACTACTTGATCCTTTAAAAGGCCTTTAATAAGTATCTCTTCCAATTCCATATTATCCAAGCTTGCAAAGTAGAAAGATATTATCATCTCTGCATGACTAAAGAGGTGCAGAAAAATAACTATAAAAAACTTCTTACCTGTATAAATTTGTAGTTTTGTTTGTCAGAAATAGTTTCAAGATTCTTTAAACTTGCACAGTAATCCAGCTTAAAATTAAAAGGGGAAGAAAACAACAAATAGGTGATAAATACTAGTTTTTCCTATAAAGTCTCAATTTTTAAAAGACTACAAATGTCTCTGATTGTAAAAAAAGAACATATCCTCACAAAAGTGTGTTTGCTCCTTGTATTTTTTAGTGTCTGACATCTTAAATGTAAAAAATGAAAAACATTTTTTTCAAAATGTTACCTTTTCAAAATAAAATTTAAAAATTTACTTTTACAAATGTGCCTTCCCAGATTTGCCTCCAGCCACTGATGGCTGGAAGAATTTACCATTTCTTACTAAAAAGGAATCAGTGTTTGAAAACAATTAATCCTGTGTTACGCATATTATAAGTCATCATACCTCTTCCTGAGTTAAGTCTTGGTAAATTGGTATACAGATGGGAAAGAAAAATTACTGTCCATACTAGTAAATCAGGCAAAAGTTCCTAAGACTTAAGGATGACTCTTTGCCTGTATATTTTACATCTTATGAAATTAAGGTAACTATCTGCATCTTGTGTTTAAACTCAAAAATCATTCCAGTGATTACCTATCATGACTCTCAGACTCTCCAAGGAGACTGCAATACTGCAAAATTTTCAAAAGTTAATTAATTTAACTGCACTTTAATTAAAAAATAAATGTCATATAATTTTCCAGGATGTGGCAGTTATACAATCAAATAATCAGGATGGTGAATCCTAACTCTGAAAAAGACTAGTAACTGAGTTTAGAAGGCTGAAGATTTTCTTTTGGTAAAAATATTGTACTTAAAATTTTTTACTTTATCAACTATAATCAATGAAAAGTTGTAAAAGACTTTATATAAGGTTAAATATAGGATGACTATATGAGCTCCTCAGTTGCTAAAATGACCAAATAAAATATTAGTGTGACAGAATTCTGGTACTTTTTAGAAATGTTAAGTTTCAGTGCCTAAAGTTCATTTTTATAAAACTCACCTTGTCTAGATTTATGATCATATAGTTGGGATAATCTTCTACTAAAGAGACAATCACATGTGATGCACTATAAAAAAAAATATCTTGTTAGTGGAAAACTTTAACCTCCTAAATTCTTGTATTTTCTCTAAGCTATCAAGTATTAGGAAAATATTCAAAGATATATTTAAATTTTTCCATGGTAACAGAGGCAATATAACTACACTGACTACACACACACACACACACACACACAATTCATAAACTTAACAGTATCTATACAGAAAGTCTCTCACTCCCTTTAGACTATGGAGAAGAGAGAATTCACTGGTCTTATACTTAGTATAAGAAAAAATTAGTTTAACCAAATGATGCTGTCCATACATGCTTTGAGTGTCAAGGTAAACCAGGATAAGATAAATAACAATGTGAGGTGGTCAGTGCAACTGTAATGAAACTAAAATGTGCCTTTTCAAGCACACAAAATGTACAATTAAGTCAATATGACCAGTCAGTTGCTTATTTCACAGCAGCTCTAATGCAATTGCTCTGTTGGTATGAGAAATTGGTGCATACATCAGAATCTTCAGGGTGGAACCTAGACTAACCCCAGGTTTCCAAGGCTAATAACAGCTGAAACCATTCTGATTTGGATATCCATAGTACTGCCTGGGTTCCCAAGGACTGTGAGGTAGAACCAGAGGCATATCACAGTGAGATGATCCACCAGATTTTATCATATACACCTATAACATTGGGCACGAAGGAGTAAGATCAGCCCTTGAACAAATTATGAACTAAGAGTTTCTACTTAGCAGTCCTTTCACAGCATTTTCTATGGCCCACTCTTCCCAGACCAGCACTCCCACACAAGTACCACCCTTTTATGCTCATTATCCTCTTCTCATTAAGTGAACCTTGCCTGCCTGGTACCCTCCCCCAAGCAACTGTCGGATTAAAAGAAGATCCACCCAATCATCAATTACTGAAGGCCTTTATAAAACGGGCCAAGCATTCTTCCAGGTGGAGTGAGCAAGTCTCTGCCCTCATCGAATTTGTGTTCTAGAGTGGGAATGCAGGAAAGAAACAAGCAAACACATAAAAACGCTATACAATTTCAGGTAGTAATAAATGTTGCAAAAAATAAAGCAGGCTAGTTGGGAGAGGGTCTATTTTAGATCGGTGGTCAGGTAAGGCCTCTCTGCTGATTTATGAGTAAAAACCCGAACTGAGTGATGCAAACATGGATGAATCGGCTACGCAAAGGGGAAGCAAGGGTAAAGGCTTCAAGACAAAAAGAACAAGCCTGATGTGTTCCAAGAACTGCAAGAAGGTAGTGTGGCAGGTACAGAAAAGCAAGGGGGTAGAATGGTAGGCGATCAAGTTGGAAAAATAGCAGGCACTAGGGCACTTAAGTCTTCTAAGAACAGCAAGGAGTTTGGATTTTATTCTGGGTCTGACAAGAACCATTGGAGCAAAACCCTACACGCTAATAAGGATCTGATTGATTTAAAACACACAGACTTCTGTGTGAGACGTAGACCTTAAGGGAACAAGAGTGAAAGCAATATGACCAATCTGGAAGCTCCTGATGTAGTCTAGGTAGAAGACAATGGCCATAAGACGGATTAGCGTAGAAAGGAAAGAGTGGTGTGGAGAGGTCGCCTTAAGGATGTATTTTGAAGGTAGAGCGAGAGGACTTGCTGATTGAATGTGGGTGTGAAAGAAAAGAGACATCAGATATCTAGTTCAGGTCCGGATACCAACAGAGTTTTTAAAGGTTTGATGAATAAATGAATGCTCCTATTGTAATCTAAACATCATTTTGGGGCATCCGTATGTACAAGGCCTGTGTACTGTATATGGGGGGTGAGAGTGGAGACTAGAGGGTGGAAGGCAGGGGGTGGTAAGGTTACTGTAATGTGTGCACTTATGAGGAGTGACAGGTGATAAACATCTCGGGCCAGAAAGCAGGGCGGACAGTGCCACATCATTCATGCTTTGCGAGAGAGGACTCTTAAAGAAGTCGTAGTTTGAACCACGTCTTCGCAGGCCGGAGAGGCGGAGAAGGTAAGATGATCACAGTCGTGAGTCAGGAACCTCCCCATATCAGAACCCCACCAAACTGGTCCCGAATTGCCAAGCGCAAGCAGAGCCACAGGAAAAGGTTGGGGTTACTGAAGGAGCCAATGCTCGGCCAGCGGCGCCGTTACCTACATGAAACCAGCACCCCCGGTCACCAAGACCCGCTTCGCAAAGTTGCTAGGAGGACCCAAGGGCTCCGCCCCGTCCACCGCCGACATCTCCCAGCTTGGTATTGCCTCGGACCGTAAAGCGGCGAGGCTGAACACCGTAGGCAGTTCCACCGCGACCTTTTGCGACGTGACTTTCTCCCCGCCACCTCCACCCGGATCCCGATACGTTAATGCGGCAGTCAGCTGCAGCTTCCGCAGCGTGGCGTCGCTACACGTTTATCCCCGCCCACTCGGGGGCTGGGAGGAGCCCTCCCGTGCGCGGGTTCCTGAGGCCTCCGCAGCGCCACTACGCAAGCGTACGTCCCTCTCGACCAATGCCTGACCGAGTAGGAGCGATTGAAGAGGTTTGGAAAGAGGGGTTACAAGTTTTTTGGAAAAGTGTCAAGAGCATGGTTAGGCTCTACTTAGGCCACAGATGGTGGGAGTTATGAATGAATACTTCTTTTCATTTTTATACTACAACCATCTGTAGAGATTATGCATCAAATGAGCACAATTTCTTTTCTTGGAAAGTATGGAGATGGGGAAGTTGGAATCGAAAAATGATCTTTTACTATTGTTGCTAATGTTGTTGTTATTACAAAGAAATAGGCTATTTGCAATCATGGTAAAGATAGTTCCAGATCCTAGCCCTTAGATTTCACTCTACTACCCTTCTTCCCCTTGCTGCTCTGCCCCACACACCAGACCTTGCTCTTTAGTGAATTCCCCAGGAAAGCCACCTCCCCAAAGCCTGAATGCGCTTTCCCTAGATGTCTGCATTGTTTTTACTTCTACTTCTGCAGGCCTCAACTTAGATATCACCTTATTAAAGAGGTCTTCCTTTACCATCCCAATTAAAATAGCAAGATCTCCACCCCAGTACTGACCAAACACTTTACCCTTTCTATAGCACTCATCATTTCCTTGTGTAATTACACTTTGTCACTGCTCCCTGGGGTTTTGACATATTTTCTGCTCTAATACAGAGCCCTGGGACCAGGCCTGGCAGGGTAAGCAATAAATATTGTTAAATGGATGAATATGTTATTTTTCACAGAATGTATTGGTGAAGCTTAGAATGGTAAAAACCCAGTGTATTTGGAAGTGTCATTTGTTACAACCTTTTTTGGAGGCAACATAGAAATAGATATGAAAAGTTCAAATGCATATATCCTATGACCCCCAAATTTCATGATGTGTAATAGAGATAATTGCAGAAAAAAGCAAAAATGTTCATTGTTTATAATAATGAAAACTGTACACAACCTCAATGTCTATTAATAGACTAATTATTAAATACAACAGACTGTCATTAAAAAAGAATGTACCAACATAAAATGAGGTCCATAATATATTGTAGTGGATACTTATGGTTTTAACTAACCAGACTCCCCCACTCTTTTATGATTTCCCCAAGTTGACCCACCCCAGGCAGAGCATAGAGATGAACATCTGATTCACGCTAGAACAACTGAAGCCTTTCCTGGGATTTGAAATTGGGGTAAGATCTTAGCATAGTCTGGTAATTCTTCTTGAACTCTGAGGACCTACAAATTTGGGATGTGTTGGAGGCCATATTCTTTCAAATGAACTGAGAAATCAAATGGCCTGTTTTTAGTGAGAGAGAAAAACAAAGTTGATCACAAAGAGAAGAAAGACAAAAGACAGAAGGAGAGGCCTCACAGCATTCAAGGACCCTGTTCCAGTTTTTCTTTAGGACTAATTTTATTCATGTCTGTGGTTTACAAATACAGTATATATTTGTAAAGGTTAGGATCCATCTAAAGGAAAGGATCCATCCTAAACTAAGAACAGAGATTACCTTTGGGTATTTGGGTATAATCAAGAGAAGGAGGAAATAGGGATTTTCATTTTACTTCATATATATATATTTTTAAAGATTTATTTATTTCTCTTCCCCCTCTTCCCCTGTTGTCTGCTCTGTGTCCATTTTGCTGTGTGTTCTTCTGTGTCTGCTTGTCTTCTCTTTAGGTGGCACTGGGAACTGATCCTGGGACCTTCCGGATTGGAGAGAGGCGCTCAATCTCTTGTGCCACCTCAGCTCCCTGGTCTGCTGCGTCTCTTATTGTCTCTCTTGTGTCTCTTTTTGTTTCGTCATCTTGCTGCACCAGCTCTCCGCGCAGGCAAGCACTCCGCTCTAGCCAGCACTCCGTGTGGGCCAGCACTCCACTCCGGCCAGCTCTCAGCTTGGGCCAGCTTGCCACACGGTCCAGCTTGACTTTACCAGGAGGCCCCAGGAAACGAACCCTGGACCTCCTATATGGTAGACGGGAGCCCAATCGCTTGAGCCACATCCACTTCCCTACTTCATATATTTTTACTGTGATTGTTTTCCTATCCTGCATGAATTACTTTTGTAATTAAAAAAGAATCGATGCAGTAGCGGATGTGGCTCAAGCAGTTGAGTACCCACCTCCCACATGGGAGGTCCCAGGTTCAGTTCCTGGTGCCTCCTAAAGAAGACAAAACAAACAACGAGCAGACAACAAGCAGACATTGAGAAAGAAAACAACAACAACAACAACAATGAGCAGATGAGAAAAAACGAGCAGACAATGAGCAAAAACAATGAGCCGACAGTGAGCAAAAAAAACGAGCAGTGGCTCAAGCAGTTGAGTGCCCACCTCTCACATGAGAGGTCCCAGGTTCAGTTCCTGGTGCCTCCTAAAGAAAAAACAAACTGACAATGAGCAGTCAATGAGCCAAAAACAACAAGCAAACAGAGGAGGAAGCCATCTCTGAGGGGGTGGGGGTGGGGGGGTGGGAAGAACCAATGCAATTTTTAAAAAATCCTAAAATATTAATAGCTCCAGTTTATTCATGGTCAGCCATAGATACTGAAAATGCTGGGTATATGATAGAAGGTGTTCTCCACAAGGTTTTTGTCCTAAAGCTGAGGACTATTGTGAGAATTTACCTATATGTAATAAAAACTTGTTGAATGAAAATATTATATACATTTATTCATGAAATAGTGTTGAGCTTCCACTCTCGTCAAGACAGAAATAGTCTCTGATCAGCTGAAGTTTACAATTTAGTGAGAGATTCAGTGTCTTAGTTTTCCAGCTGCTGAAACAAATACACTAGGTTGGCTCTTGAACAATGGGAATTTATTGTCTCACAGTTTGGAGGCAAGGAGAAGTCCAAAACCGAGGCATCAAGAAGGTGACATTTTCTTCTTGAAGACTGGCATTCTGGGACTGGCTGCCAGCAATCTTTGGTCCTTGATCTTACTGCCACATGGTGATGTCTTCTCCTTTCTTCTCCAAGTTTCTTTGATGTCCCACTTCTTGTTTCTCCCATGGCTGTCTGTGGTCTTCTCTATTAGGCCTCCAGTAATAGGATTAGGACCCATCCTGATTCAACTGGGCCACACCTTAAGTGCAGTAACTTCATCAAAAGATCAAAAGATCCTGTTTACAATGGGTTCACACAGACGAAAATATATTAAGAACATGTTTTTCTGGGGTATGTAATTCATTCTGCCACATTTGGATAAATCAATAGACAATTACAATACAGTGTAATGAGTGCCCTAATAGAAGAGTAAGGGATAAAGATTTGAGGGACAGCTAACACAGTCTTGGGGGTTTGGGAAAAAATTCTTAAAGTGCCTTGGGAAAGGGGAGTAAAGTCGGAAAAGGACGGTGATGTGGAGGCTGAGTGGCAGAATAAGCAAAGTATTCCAGTCAGAGGCATCTTCAAGGGCTATTGGCTAAAAGGTGCAGAGTGTTAAGGGAATTTACAGTGGCTGAGTAAGGTTGGAAAGTTGAGACAAGAGACTTGAAAAGCCATATTCTAAAGAGTTTGGGTTGCATACTAAAGGCAATTGAGAGCCTTTGAAGGAGAGTGATCTGTCAAATTGTGCTTCCCCAAACTTCCTATGGCTTTGGGGTAAAGAATGGATTGTAGCCAATTGGAGCAAATTAAGAATGGAGACAGGTCTGTTGCCATAGCCATAGACCAAGTAAGTGAAGATACAATGGTGTCCTCAATAGGATAGTGGCTGCTGCTTCCTATTGCCAAGGTCCAGAAGAGGCGCTAATAAACATTGGTTTAATTGAATGGACTGGATGTGGGGGTGCTAGGGAGAGGAGCCACTATAACACCGAATTATCTGGCCTGGTGGGTAGTGATGTAATTCAAGAAGACACGGAACCTAGGAGGGAAAAAATTGGTTGGAGAGCAAAGAGAAGTGATGGGGTATGAGTAGTTAAGTCTTTGCTATATTGGAAATGTCCAATAGGTTATATAAGCACCAAGGAAGGAAAGCTGAGTAAGAACATGGTCCTGCTCTCTGAGGGCGTTTTCCTCTCTCCACCAGAAATGGTCTGTCACAGGAGTTCTTACCGATTTCCGAATCTCACATACCCCTCGAAGGCCCTACTGGCTCGTGCCAGCGCCTCTGCGCATGTGCAATAGCACGACGCTCAGCGACCGCAAAAAGGGCAATAATTTTTTTCCGTAATCCAAAGCAACATCCTTCTGATTCTCCATTTAAAAAGGCGGGAACTAGCAACAGGCAGGGGAGTGATGGGCCGCGCGGGTCTGCACGTCCTGCCCACTTTAGTCTCTAATTGGCGGAGAATCTTGGCTCGTGGCGAAGGGGCCCACCTCATTGGCTGTCAGTCTTCCCGGCGCTGATCTGCAGCGCCGGGCCCCGCCCTCTCCTACCCCCACCCCCTCCCCCGCCGCTGCCGACGTGGGGCTGGAGGCCCGAGGCGGTTGGGGCAGGAGTGTTGGTGCGGAGCGGCAGGCGGGGATGGGGGGGCTGCGGCTGCTGGCGGTGGCCCTCACATGCTGCTGGTGGCCGCAGGGCTGTCAGGGTAAAACGCTGCGCGGCAGCTTCAGCAGCGCCGCGGCCCGAGACGCTCAGGGCCAGCGCATCGGCCACTTCGAGTTCCACGGTAGGTACGGGGGCGGGGAGAGGGATGAGCGCGCGTGGGCCCATCCCGCCCGCAAGGCCCGCGGTCCGCTCCTCCCCGCCTCGGGTGGCGAGGCCGGGAGCCGGCGCGTCCGGCCCCTCCCCGCCACGTACAGCGAGGCTGCCCAGCCTCACCTGGACTTCCAGCGCCGCCGGCTGCCCTTTCCCCACCGCAGCTCCCGGAACCGTGGAGATGCGTGATTGCCAGCCCCACAGTTGCTGCTTTCCAGTCCTCGTCAGCAACCCCTTCCGCTTAGGAATTGTATTCTGCACCTAAAAGGACATTGCCCCAAGCCTCCCCATACAAACGAATATGAAAAGGACTGGTCTGTTCCATCTTTGGAGATTTTTCCCTCAAAGAATCATCATTTGTCCCTGTCTCAGTTTGATGATAGCTAAGGCATTGCAATCACCTGTGAATTTAAGCCAAGGAACTTAGATGCCTTTGCTTTGTTTTTTATATTTCAGACCAATTTTATAAAACCTGCCTGCAGCAGAGCGGTTTTGGAAACCAAGTGTAACATCTGATAATCAGGTTGTCTATTGCCAGAACAGTAGGTTACTCAGCTACTAGTGGAGTAGATTTACTGTAGACCATGAGGCCTAGCATTACGTTGACAGAAGTATTTGTAAGGGATGCCCTGGAAGCTTCGTAGTTTTTATCCTCAATGGCCCTACGGAAATCAGAGCTCCGTTTGATCCTTACCTTCAGGTCTTCATCAGAAATCAATAATTATTTCTTCAACGAGTGAACCTGCAATTTATTCCAATTTTTGCTTTATTTACACCCCCAAAATTTAAGTTGTTTTCTTGGTGCATTCTCTTGATGCCTCTTCTTAATTTGACTAGTACTGTATTTCAAATAATTATTTGCTTTGATGAGGTTAGGATCCTTAGTTCATTCAGTCTTTAGAATGAAAAGATGCAGCCATGAAGATCAGAATACTGGCCTAGAAAAGATTCCGAGGAGAAGGTAATAGGAACTAGAACCTATTTGGGTGAAGGGAGAAAAAAAAATTTAAGTATTAGGAAATTACAGAATCGTGGTGGTGTTAAGGGAGGGAAACTTGATTTTTTTTTTCCAGTCTGAAGTTTTTAAGATAGTTAAGAAAAGTAGATGAAACCCAGTTTTCCAAAATCCAGTGTGGAATATACCTTGGTTGAATGAAGATTAAACCCTAGAAATGGTTTTATTTATTTTTTAAATTACATTTCTAGTTTTTAGGCAACTGGCTGTAACTATGCTTTGAGTATTGATACTGAAAATAATGTCACCAAACTAACTCAATCTGGACAGTGCTGGAAAATCCGAGATGTGTGGTAGCAGTGATAGGGGTTATATTACTCATGACCAGGAGAGTGACTTGGACAGCCTCGATATTTCATGATGATTACCTGGTAAATGTACCGAGAAACACATGTACTAAATCTAGTTTTCTCAAGAAAGATTGGGTAATAGGGAATTCTAAGTATATTTTTTTCTCCCTCCCTCCCTTTCTCTCTCCCCCCCCTTCCTGCCTCCCTCCCTCCTATCTCTCTCTCTGTATATATAATTATTACCAATTTTTAGTGACTTTGGATTCAGTAAAATAATAAAACTATACTGGGATAAATCTAACTCAGAATGCACTGTAAGATGGTAATATGGCCTTAGAGTCATCATACCACTTTTTTTTTCTCCCCAGGAGTTACTGGGGATTAATCCCAGGGCCTCATTCATGGGAAGCAGGCACTCAATCACTGCGCTACATCCGCTCACAGGTGCTTAGCCACTTGAGCCACATCCGCTCCCACATACCACTTTTAAGACTATTGATAATATATAATTATAAATAATTGATGTAAGAGACCTAGACATCCTTTGATACATTCTCTACATTTAAATTTATTTAAAATATTGATTCACAGTGATAATTACAGTAACAAAAATAAAATATGTACAGAAGAACAGAAGATCTTAAAATGAAAACAGTCTCCTGCCTTACCTCTCCTAACCCAGGTCTCCTTTGCCCCAAAGCGATAACTTTTTGCCATTTCTTTTGTGGGCATTATTTGTAGTTGGTGTGTGCAATCTAGCTCATTCTATATTTCACAACATATATTGTTCAAAAAGGTCTTTTGTAAAAGTCATAGAAACCAAAAATTTATCAGGTATAAAGTGTCTACCCCAAATTCATTTTTTAAAACTTTCTTACTATTAGCTATGCTTATATTATATTAAAAGTATAACTATTAAGAGCCATGTTGTATTAAAAAAAAACAAAAGAAATTTTAGCAGGAAATTTCTATCTACAGTTTTTGAACAAGTGTTAAAGACATGTAGTTGTAAAATAAGGCAAAAATCCTATTACAGTGATGTCTAGATACTGCAGATGTTGCTATTCAGTGAAATGTTATTTGTTAAACATTCATTTGAATAATTCATTTAAATAATCACTCGCATCTGAATATGATTTTCATTCTAATGTATTTATTCAAGAGAGCTTTAAGAAAAATTGTACTTTTAAAAGTCCCATTTCTATAAATAGAGGTGTTAAAAGACTGTCCTACCATCTCAGTTCTGTAGGAGATAAATCTGGTCAATAATTTTTGTTTTAATGTCAAGGTGACCATGCTCTTCTGTGTGTCAGAATTAACAACATAGCAGCAGCAGTTGGAAAAGAAGCTAAACTCTACCTGTTCCAAGCCCAGGAATGGCTAAAGCTGCAGGAAAGCAGTCCTGAGTATAGTTGTAGTGAAAAATTATCCAAAGCTCAGTTGACAAGTGAGTATATCCTTTTTTCTTTGATCATTAGTATGTTTTTCCTCCTCAATGTTGAAGTATAGTTTTTACTTACCAAGATGTTTTATGTACTGTTATGATACAGCACACATCACACTGTGTTGTCACTTTGTTTAGTATATGTTACGAGGTTTAAGGAAAGTAACTTTTTCTTTGACCAAAAGAAAGAATGCCTTCCTACCTCACGCCATTATTCAAAATTCTTGAAAAAATATTGAGGTAATTTTATAAAGGAATACTTTACTTCATTCAGATTCTTTCACAGGTCACATAAATCAAAATAGAAGATATATTTTGACCAATGACAACATGGAGCGAATGATAACATTTGTTGAATATTTATTATCTGCCAGCACTGGCCTAAGCATTTAAATATATATTACCTCAGTTCATTGTATAATGAACTAAGTGATGCTGTTTTGCAGCAGACCCGTTGGAACACGAGATCCAGTCATTCAGTGACAAAATATGTCATTTTGAGATCTACCACCACCACATCATTTGTAAAACTCTAGGTTTGCTTTTAGAGAGGCTCTACTTTTAAAAACTAATATAGTTGTTTGAACCTTGAGTTTTTCCATTCTCATCAAAACTACTAGGGTGTCAACCATCCGGCTTTAGTGTAAATCTTTTATAATAGAAATGAAGAGCGTGTGCCAGTCTACCCATGTGCCTCCTTGGAAGTTAATTGGTTGTAGGAGACATTGGGAATTTGAAGCATCCATGAGGAAAAAAAATGGGAATTGTCCCTCTTCCCCTTTTTTTCCATACATCTCCCCTACCATGTTCTGCACATGGATGAATCTCTGGTTCTTCATTTACTCTGGTCAAGTAAAATGCTCTCATTTCTTAAACATCCACTCTAAACATCCCTGCTCTTAGCAGCTGGCTAGTTACCTCATTAGGCAGTTACCCAAAGCAGGGATAAAAGGTCCTTGGTCATTGCCAACCATTGTGGGGAGCTTTTATCCAGATTTGTGAGATGGCATTGATAGTATGTTGAAGAAGTCTAAATGATTAGATTCAGAATGAATGATTAAATTCAGATATCAAAGAGACAGTTAGTTACACGCTACTTACCTCAACCTTAATTGAGAACTTATCTTGGCAATTTGTACACATGCTCGTTGCTAATTATCTTTTCCTCTCTACACCAATTTGCTCATCTAATTGTTCTACATACGTATGAAAAGATTTTGGCCTTCAATTCCCAGTTCTTGTAATGTCCAAAACTGAGCTCATCTTCCCCATCCAAACTTGTCCTTCTTTCAGTGTACACTGTTTCAGGAACTGGTACCATCATCCATTCAGTAATTAGTAATATTAGTCTTTGACCTCTTTACCCTCTTCAAATCTATCAGTAAGTCCTGAAGCTATTGTATCCAATTATAGTATGATTGTATTGTATTTCTCTCTTTACCCCTACCACCACATTATCCAATTATAGTACGATTGTATTATATTTCTCTCTTTACCCCTACCACCACATTATTTCAAGCTACCATAATCTCTTGCCTGAACTATTGCAATAAACTCCTACCTTGTCACTCTGCAGCCACACTGGTTCCCCTCTATAACCAGAGTGATCTTTCTAAACAGCAGATTTGATCATGTTACATTCACTTCTTCACCACATCCTTAAAATATTTTAGTGGTTTCCCACTGCTTTTCAGACAAAGACAGGCCTACTTAACCTGACAGCAAAGCCAGCATAGTCTGGCCCCTGCTTGTCCTTCTAGTCTCATCTCATAGCATTGCCCACCTCCCACCTCACTCTATTTGGAACACTCATTTTGTTTCAAAACTTCTGGGCTTCTGCCCAGGTTTTTACCTCTGCTCCTCCCTGACCTCCACTAAGTTAAAACCCGAGTTTT